>JAQQSW010000065.1:37230-53977 GCA_028646575.1 Pseudocheirus occidentalis
GGCAAAATAGAACTTGAAAGAATTCACTGATCACCTCTTGAAAAAGATTCCCAAAAGAAAACTCCTAGGAATGTTATAGCCAGGTTCCAGAGTCCCCAGATCAAGGAGAAAATATTACAGGCTGCCAAGAAGAAGCAATTTGAATACTGTAGAAACACAATTGGGATAACCCAGGATCTGGCAGCTTCTACATTGAGGAATCAAAGGGCCAGGAATATGATATTCTGGAGAGCAAGGGAGCTAAGATTAAAACCAAGAATCACCTACCCAGCAAAACTGAGTATAATGTTCCAGGGGGAAATATGGTCATTCAGTGAGGTGGGAGGACTTTCAAAGATTCTTGCTGAAAAAAACAGAACTGAAGAGAAAATGTGACACTCAAATACAAGAAGCATGAGAAGGTAAACATGGAAAAGAAATCATAAGGAATTTATCAAAAGTGAACATACCAACATGGAAAAATGATAATTGTAACTTATGAAACTTTTTCTTAGTATGAGGATAGGTGAATGGAACATATATATATATATATATGTATATATGTATGTATGTATGTATGTATACACACATATATATATACATATATATGTATACATACACATGTCTATGTAGGAGGGTCTATATGCATGTGAATACATATGTGAGTGTGTATATATTTGTGTACAGGTATACATAGACAGAGGGCACAGGATCAATTGAATAGGAAGGGATGATATTTTAAAAGGTGAAATTGAGAGGTGGCAGAAGAATAGAATGAGAGGAGACAGGGCGAGACAGAATGGGGTTAATCATCTCATATAGAAGAGCCAAGGGATAACTGTTACAATGGAGGGGAAGAACAGGAAGGCGAAAGGGAATGGGTCAACCTTACTCTCATTGAATTTGGCTTAGGGAAGGAATGGCATACACTCTGAATTGGGTACCTTGCCCTACAGGAGAGTAGGGGCAAGGAGGTGGATGGTTTACCATTTCCTTCTCCAGTTCATTTTACAGATGAGGAAACTGAGGCAAACAGGATTAAGTGACATACTCAGGGTCACACAGCTACTAAGTGTCTGTTGCCACATTTGAACTCAGGTCTTCCTGACTCCAGGACCCATACTATGTCTGCTGCACCACCTAACTTCCCCAAGATGCTTTTGTGTGTATCTATATAAATGGGAGCTCTTTGAGGACAGATACTTTTTCATGTTTGTTCTTATATTTCAAGAACCTAACACAGTGCTTAGTGTGTGGTAAACATTTAAGAAATTCCTAATTGATTGGTTGGAGGGAGAAAAAGTTTTACAGATCTCTCAATCTTGTGAACCAAACTGACTTATGGAACCAATGATTCCAATAACTACTGACATTTATAAAGCACTTATTTTCTAAGTGTGCTCTCAACTGAGTCTCACAACCAAAGGAGAGAAGTACTACTGGCTTTTTTTCTTTTAGCTAGACCTGTGATTTCACTGGGGTAAAGAATTCCTTGGTGTGAAAATTTCACTAATGCACACTGACACCCACTCAGCAAACTATTTTATTAGAGACTTGCCCTAGGTACTAAGAGAGAAGTCAGGATGGTATAATTGAAACAGTTCTGGATTTAGAGTCAGAGGACCTAGGTTCGAATCTCAACTCTGCTACTTACCTGGACTCCTTGGTCCAAGTTTCTTCTTCTGTAAAATCATGGCACTGGAATATAAACAATAAGGTCAGGGGCGGCTAGGTGGCACAGTGAATAGAGCACTGGCCCTGGAGTCAGGAGTACCTGAGTTCAAATCTGGCCTCAGATACTTAACACAAAAAACTAGCCATGTGACCTTGGGCAAGTCACTTAATCCCAACTGCCCTCCAAAAAAAAAGGCAAAAAAAACCCAATAAGGTCTCTTCCATCTCTACATCTGTGATTCTGTGTCCAAGTTAATTGACATGCCCAGAGTCATACATCCAAAGGCAAAACTTTAACCCAGTCCTACCTGACTCTGAGTGCAACCTTCCACCTATCTACCCTACTCTGTATCTTGCTACTATGCTTTCAGTTATAGTCATTCAAATTGACTGCTCAAACCTATTAAGTGTGAAAAAACATTTTTAGCGTGGATGGGTGATGGGGTCTGTCATTATCACTCTATTATGGTACAGCTGAATGTACAACTGATTCAATAGCCATGTTTACATCAAATACGTTGCCTACTTGTCATGCTTCAAGTATTCCACCAAATAGTTCCCATGTTTATTCAGAGAGAACTGTCCCAGCAGAAGAGGGTTATTCTCACTTGTGCTCTTGAGGGAACAGCATTGTTGATCTCTTATTATTTTAAATCCTGAGGGTGTCCCCAGGGCTAATCTGGTCAGTTATGACATGGAAGTGCAAAGTAAAGAAAAACAGTGAGGACTTCCCAGAAGCACCTGTGAGTCACTAGAATATCTATGATCTTATGGCAGAGATGCTCACTATAACCATTCTATCAACTATACTGATACTTTGGTATAGTTTTAATAACAAACCATAATACTCAGAAATTAAAGGTCTCTACCCCAAAATATTTAGAAAGTAAGCCAGGAGAAGAGCTTTTCCCAGCTTCTTCAATCCCTAACATCTCAGATGGTCAAACTACCCACACCATAAGACTCAGAAATTAAACACCCCCCAAGAAAAAAATTTTTTTCAGAAAGCAATCCAGGAGCAGAGCTTTTTCCAGTTTTTGCAGTCCTCAACACCTTCTCAGATGACCATATGCTTCCTTTAAGACAAATCTGCATACACACTTCTAGAAAGAAGAACACAGCCAACTGGAAGGACGCACACACCACCAAGCTTGACCTCATTCCTCTTCTTGCCAAAGTATTTATTGACCATAAGGCAAATTCTCAGACATAAGCTCTGTGAGGGTTAAGAACTACATTGTGGGGTCTTTGTCCCATGAAGACTTAAGACAAGCCTAGGAACATACATATTAATATGGATCATTAAGAATATAATGTAGCCTTTGTGATAATGCCTCTCACATGATACAAAAGGACTGAGTGCACTCTGAGAGATTTCTCCCCTCTCTGACTCCTCACCTCTCCTGAGATAATCAGGAAACTTCACCAACTGACACTGCCCAATATGCTGTCACCAATACTCCTGTTGTAAGTATTTAGTTCACAAGTTTCAGATAACAAACAAGTTTATTTACAGGTCAAAGAAATAAAATAAGGTTCATGGAAAACAATGTCCACCTATATGCAATCCTTTCCTAATGCTACGTATAACCTCAGTCACTTATAGATATGCCCTAGATAGGACTCCATGGAAGAGGAGGGAGAGGATGCTTAATGTGGCTTCCCTGCGTATGTCTCCTACTGAGGCTTTTCACAGTCTTCGTTGGATATCAGGGGCCACTGTTCCATATTCCAGCACATAATTCTTCTGGCCATACACACAGCAAAAGTAGGAAACACTCTTGAATGGATTCAGAAGAACACTATTTTTGTTTGATTGTTTTTCAGTTGTATCTGACTCTTCATGACCCCTTATGGGGTTTTCTTAGCAAAGATAGTAAAGTGGTTTGCTGTTTGCTTCTGCAGTTCATTTTACAGATGATGAACTGAGGCAAACAGGATGAAGTGACTTGCCCAGGATCACATAGCTAGTAAATGTCTGAGGTTGAATTTGAACTAACAAAGATGAGTCTTCCTGACCTCAGCCCCAGCACTCTATCTACTATACCTCAGAGGAACACTATTTCTCTGCTATTTCTAAACCATGGCACCTAATCCTCCTCATCCCCCTTTCACCAAATTCAGACTCAGCTGCTATGAGCATAAGCTCTGATTGGTGAGGTTTTGCCTTATCTTGCCCAGAGTCAAGTCACCATGTTAAGTTCCTTGAGGGTAGGAATCGCCTCACTTGGTGGTATTTGCCTTGCTGACTCTTGGCACAGTCTGACACATAGTAAGTGCCTAATAAGTTACCACGAATCCATGACAGGCTGCCCCAGCCTTCGTCACTAGCATCACTACCATCATCACCATCCTCACCATCCTCACCCGTTATCATTACCACCTCCTCCACTACACCCAGGTTCTTTGAGTTTTTAATTTCTGACTGTCAGGAAGCAGACTTCAGTCCACATCAATGATTTTCTTTTTCCATTGCTACTACCTCGGGTGCTTGAAGACAGGGAGCAAACCAAGTACAATATTGGAAATGTGCAACGTATAATAAATAAAGAACTACAAAGGCCTTACTTGGGCCTTTGAAATTACAATTTCTGGTCCTTGGCCTTGGTTTTTAAATAGTCCTCCCATTGGAATGACCTATTTCTCTAGACTTTCATTCTATGAACAGGGTCTCATTTTATTTAAGGGTCTCATTTTTTACTTTGTATCTCCCCATCTCTTCCCCAGCACATAATAGGTGCTTAATACACATTTTCTCTGATTTTCTCTTTTGGGATGTGCAATTCATTTTAATTATTTTTCATTACTCCTTCTTCTCCTTCCTCCATTAAAAAAGAACCCTCAAGAGCCTTGAATTCTTCTCTGTTTTGCTCAGCAGTAATCTTTTCTATGGAGGCAGCTAGGTGGTTCAGTGGATAGAGAGCTGGGTCAGGAAGACCTGAGTTCAAATTCAGAGTTGGACACAATTAAACAACAACAATCTCTTCTATCTAAGCCACAGTGGTACACCACTAAAGGAAAGTGGATTTCTTTGGAAGTTCTAGAATATAAGTGATCTAGATCCATTTCATCAAGAACTTTCCTGTTCACTTAATTAACATTGTGGAATGTTAATTAACATAGTAGAATGTTAGCAGCCAGCAGGATTTAGAGACTTGGGCTAACTCATTCATTTTAAAGATGAAGAAATGCTGTCTGTTACACTCACCCTTTACCCATAACTTTTAATATTTACATCAACTTCATTCCAAATTGGACCATGGACTAACTGGGTTGAAATATTCTCTTTTTCAAATGGTCAAAACTGAACCTGGACCTTTCATACACTGTTTCTTTAAATGCAGTATAAGAAATCTCAGACTATTTTTATATACCTTGGCCAGCTTAGCTTTCATGAATCTATGTGCATATAATCCTCAATTTACAAACTATTGCAACACAAACAAATCACTTGGAACTCAAAATATATTTTCTCATAGCACTTTTACAAATAACTCATTTATCTTTGCAACAACCCTGAAAGGTAGATGCTACTTTTATTACCATTTTACAGATGAGGAAACTGAGGCTGAGAGAAGGTAACTTGGTCAAGATCACACAACTAATAAATATATAAGACTGAATTTGAACTCAGGTTTTCCTGATTCCCAACTCAGTACTCTTATCTCCTGAGCTACCAGCTGCCACTAAGACCCAGTTGAAGAGTATTTTGCAGGAGTATAGCTCAACTCCATGGCAACCTTACACATGGGAGTTCAATGTAGCAATGTTACACATACAAAATAAATTGGGGGTACAGGGGACTGGCAGAGGTAGCATTAACAGCTGAAGGAATCAAGAAAATCTTCTTGAAGGAAGCATCACATAATTTGAGCCCTGAAAGAAATTACAGTATGCAAGAGGTAGAAGTAGAAAGAGATACCAAGTATGGGGGACAGTTTACAAAAAGGTAAGGAGGTAAGATTTGGAGTGTCATGTACAGGAAACAGCAAATAGGCCAATATTACTAGAATGTAAACTCAGTAAGGGAGAACAATATATCATCAGCCTGGATTCACCCAGCTTTCAGTGTGATTCTAAGAAGCTGTAGCATGCACAATGGCCACACCCCAGGAAACCATTTCAACAAACAGGCTAAATCAGGTTAAGGGTAACTGAGGGAGTTCAAACCCTTCATTGAGTTAGGGGGTATCTGTCTCAAGCACATGAAGACTTCTGGCATAACGAGTGGATGAGAACAATTTGTCCCAATGGCCATGAGGATGATTGAAATGGAATACGTAGAACTTAGTTAGACATTGAAGACACCAAGATCATTCACTGCATTCTGAGATATCACCAGTTGTCTTGACTTTGTCTTAATACTGGCTTCTGATGACTCTGGAAGAGAGTGAAGCTACCAACTTAGACTAACTCTGCTTCACTTAAATCCAAATTATGAGGGTATCAAAAGACATCATCTGTACCATTTTGGGGTAGATATGCTTTTGATGACATTGGCCTTTGAAGTTGTCAGTCATAAATTGTATAACATTTATGTCAAAGTTCAGTTGCCTAAATAAGTTCATCAATTTTATACATCAATTTCACAATGGCATGCTTGCCCCAGTTCTACATAATAAACAATGCCCTCGCACTTTCCCAGTCACCAAGGGAGTGAAGTGAAGCCATGTGTTTGCTCCCATGCTTTTCAGCATGGTATTTTCAACAATGTTGTCAAAAGCCTTCAACAAGGACAAAAACGTCATCAAGGTCAGTTATTCCACTAATGGTAAACTGTTTAACTCGAAAAGGCAAAAGTGAAGGGAAAGTTGGTTCATAATTTTCTTTTCACAAATGATTGTGCACTCAGTGTAGCCTCTGAGACTGAGATACAACAAAGTACGGATCAGTTCTTTGCTGCTTATGCTAATTTTGGCCTAACAATTAACACCAAAGAAACACAGGTTCTCCACCAGCCAGCACCACACCATCCATAGATGCGAACCATTAGTTACAGCAAATACTATGGATAAATTCACTTTCCTTGGCAGTATACTTTCTAAAGATGTACACATAGATGATGAGGTTGACGCATACATTGCCAGAGCTAGATTAGTGTTTGTTAGGCCCCAAAGGAAAGTGTTTGAGAGAAGAGGTATTAGGCTGCCTACCAAACTAAAGGTCTATAAAGCTGTTGTGCTGACCTCATTGTTGTATGCCTGTGAAACCTGAACAGTGTACCAGTGCCATGAAAGGAAACCGAAGAGCTTCCATTTGAATCATCTTAGGATGAATCTGAAGATCACCTTGCAGAATAAAGTACCAGACTGAGGTCCTTACTCAAGCTAACTTGCTAAGCATTCAAACTCTACTGCAAAAAGTGCAACTCCCATGGGCTGGCCATGTTGTTTGAATGTCAAATACATGCTTGCCTAAAAGACTATTTTACAGAGAATTCATGCAGGGCAGGAGTTCACCTGGTAGTCAGAAGAAACAATATAAGGACATTCTCAAGGTCTCTCTGAAAAACTTTGGAATTGATTGTATAACATGGGAGACACCGGCAACAAACTGCCCAATTTGGTGTGCCCACATCAAAAAAGGTACTGTGCTCTATGAGACGAGCAGAATTGAAGTAGTTCAAAAGAAATGTGAGATGCACAAATTTAGAAACATCTCCACTCTAAATGTTCATGTGAACTATTTATGCCTGACCCATGGTAAAGTCTTCTGAGCTCATGTTGGTCTGATCAGCCACATTCAGACACACTGTACCTTGTCAACCATCATGATTTAATTTTGGTCCTCTTCAAGAACAAAGGGCAACAACCAACTGTATATAATAATATTTATATATAAATGCATATGTGTATACATACATACATATATACATATTATATATATATGTATATTTGAACTTGGAATTTTGTTAGAGGTTAGAGAAAACAAAGATACTTATGAATATGTGTTTCCCGCCAGTCCAAGTTAACAGGCCACCTGAAGTCTGTGGTCCATGGAATCCAGGTTAAGATCCTGGTTAAGATCAAGGTTAAGAAACAATAAGAAGCCCATGGAGCTTGATAAGTGGCAGTGACCCAGTCAGGACTGTGTTTTAGTAATATCACTTTGCCATCTGAAGGGATGAATCTTTGTCAGATACACTGCAGAAGAGATTTTGTTGAGATTCAAGCTGGATTAGATGGCTGCTGAGGCCCCTTCCAAGTCAGAGATGCTGTGCATTTGTGCCCCTATACAGCATCTCTGCCTCATCTCCCTTCCACCCCCCCCCAATCCCCACCAAAAAAAAAAGATTATGGCCCAGTACAACTTGTCACATGACATCTTGTATCCATCATGATCTAGCCTCCTATGCTTCTATCCAGCTTTTTTTTCTATGTGTTTGACACCAACTTTTCCATAAGAATTTTTTTTCATTTATCTATTCTATATAGCCTGCCCAGATAGACTCACTCTATTATCCCTGATTTCTGCTTCCCCTGTTACTCTCATTGATAGGTTCAGCTCACCATACCATTTACCAGACACCTAAGCATCAGCCTGGATGTCAGGTGCTGGCCCCAGGCCTTTTCCTTATGCTTTGATGTGTGTAATCACCACCACCAGGTCAGTGAACTTGTGCTGTCCATTTCCAGCAAAGGCAAATCTAGCCCAATTGTAGTCTAATCAACCAGCATCACTCATGAGAGGGTATTCAGTAATCCTAAGCTTCCATCATTATAAAACCCTATATATTTCACTGTATCAGCAAGCACCCTAGCATACCCAGGGTGACTGCTAGCACAGGTTCTTAGATCTGCTTTTCTAAAGGAAAGCAACTCCAAAGGGGTTAACAATCTTACGTTGTTGGTGGTTTGGGGTTTTTTGTTTTTACTTTTTGGAGGGGGGAGGGCAGGGCAATCAGGGTTAAATGACTTGTGAATGTCACATGGCTAGTAAGCGTTACGTTTCTGAGGTTGAATTTGAACTCAGGTCCTCCTGACTCCAGGGCCGGTGCTCTATTCACTGCACCACTTAGCTGCCCCTAATAATCTTACTTTAATCAAACATATATCATTTACCTGGTTCAGAGGGAAAAGTCAGCACCCTGAACTTTAGGGAAAATACAAACAGAAGTTACAAACACACAAAAAAGTACAGAGAGAGAAAATAACACAATTCATCAGACCAAGAGACTAGCCATCTGACCATCACATACCTACATACATAGCTACCATAGAGAGAGGTACCAACATCTGGGTTTTCAAAGCTGGGGGCTTAATGGCTATCCAGAGTCTCATCTGGCAAAATCACACAATTCTTCCCATTTAAGTGAGCCTCTAAGCAAAATCTCACATCAAGGTATATACATATATAGACTTCTCCAGGGTCAGAGAATATCACAATCTTTGCTACCCACTGCCTAATTACAAAGTAACAAAACATATGTTGGAAAAACAAGCCTCCCCTAAGAAAGCTTCCCTTGTTGGGCTCCAAGAAAGGCCCATTAAGGGGCAAGGAAGATCTTCAAATTCCGTAGGCCTATTAAAGGGCAGTGAAGATCTTCAAATTCTATTACCATTACACTAACCCAACATGTTCCTGGGGAGGCTGCATATCAATGAATAATGGAATATTACAGTCTCAGAAGATTCTATGTTGTAGGTAACCCAAAAAACAAATAGTGGGTAGAAGAAAGCTCCACCTACCATATTACTAATGACTATTTGCACTAGAGAATTGGTATAAAAGGCATCTTCAAGGGTAGGAATGACTAGAAAATAAGGTAGGTCAAACACATAGAGAGAATGGAAGGTAACAGATAGACAACCCATTTTTTCTACTGGTACCCTGGAGATGTTAAAAGAATTAAAGGAAGGCCTCCAGTGTATTATATAGATACTCTATAAAAGGACATGGAAAAATAAATGAGGATAAGAAGGTCTAGAAGGCTTTTGATCTGCACTCATGGAAAGTATACCCTACATGAAGGAGATCATGGATCCATTTAAGACTCCAAGTTAATATTTATATAACACTTTATCAACATCTCATTTGATGCTCTGAACAACTCTGTGAAATAGCTAGTATGGAAGCAATAGAAAGAGAACTGAATTTAGAATCAGAATATATGGACTCCAAGCCCAGTTCTGCTACTTTCTGCCTGTGTGCCATTGAATAAGTAACAACCCTACTGGATCTCCAGGAGGTTGAACTAGATGACCTCAGACACCCTTTCTAGCTCTAAATTTATGAGTATTTAGACCATAAGATGTAGGATTAGAATGGACTGAGAAGTGAATTAACTAGCCTAAGGATGCACAAATAGCTCAAGGAAGAGTCGGAACTAGAGCCCAGGTCTTTTGACTCTAAGGTCAATACTCTTTCTGATGGAAATAAAATATTCCCCAGATACCATGTAAAGCTAAAAGTAGCATCTGGGTGACCAAGTAGATAATTGTGGTAAAGAGGGAGTCTGATGAGTTCAGAAACACAACCTCTAACATAAAAGACAGAGATATGAGAAAATATGGATGGGTGAGGGAGTTCAAGGGGGCCATGAAGCACCTCCTTGACTGCAGATCAGCTTCCAGCTGTCAGCACTGAACTAAAACCATGTTAAATAATTTCTTCCAGCCTCCTTAATAATGCCTGTGCCCTGGGGTATAGAAATCCATCTTGCCCTACTAGAAAGTTAGGGAGGGGATGGGAAAGGATGTAAGAGAGAGCAGATTGGGGGAAAAGGTATTCAGTAGGCTCACAATCTTAGGGTGGGGGTAGGGGAAAGACAGGGAGAAGATTTATAACTCAAAATCTTGTGGAAAAGAATGTTGAAAACTAAAAATAAATATATAAAAGATTGATTTAAAATAAAAAAAATCAAGATAGTTGGCATGATATAGATTATATTTCTGAGCATAGTATACAATTTTCCATTTCTCATATAGCTGTTTTATTATTTTCCACTTATATAAAAACCATCATAAGATTATAAAGTATACTCAATTACATCTCTTTAAAAAAAATAACACCTGTGCCAATCTAGGAACATAAACAGGACTTCACCACAATAGCCTTGGGTTTTTTAGGGGGGAGGTTGTTTGGTTTTGTTTTTTTTACCATTATGATGCCCTCAAACTATGTCTAGACAACAGTCTGGGCTTCTTTGTAATGAATATGAAGCAGACAAGATGATGCAATGGATAGAGTGTCAGACTTGATGTGAGAAAGACCCAGGGTCAAATCCAGATTGAGACACTTGCTGGTGTTTGTAGAAAAGTCATTTAAATCTCCCTGGACCTCAGTCTCCCCATCTATAAAATGGCAACAATAATAGCACCAACTACCAGGATTGTTGTAAGGATCAAAGACTTTTGAGACCCCCTGTGTCATGCTTTAAGATTTGCAAAGCTCTTTACATATATTAGCTCATTTGATCCTCACAACTCCAAGAGGTAGGTGCTATTATTATCATTCTCATTTTATGGATGAGGAAACTGAGGTACAGGAAGGTTAAATGATATTCCCAGGGTCACACAGCTGGTCCAACCCAAAGATTTACTAGTTCAAAACTGCACTAAGACTTCTGGGACACCTTGCAAAAATGCTAGTTCTTATTATTGCCACTACATAATATTTGCATGAGGCAAAAGGAGTTAGAGAATTCATTCTCCTTATGCATGAACATTCCCAGGATGCATGTGCAATAAAGGAGCTGCTTCCATATGAGGGAGTCATTTATGTATGTATCCATAAAGAGAAGACACAGGTAAAAAATTAGCATATTGTGTAACCCTGAAGACAATGGCAGTTGAGACGAGATGAAAACACCTAACTACACAAATCTAGTGAGAGTGCTGTGCTAAAGTCTATTACATCTGCTTAAACTCTGGAGGGAACTAACAAGCCATGTTAACTGGTGTCAGAGCAAGAAAGCTTGGGGACATAGGGTACAGAAGGGTGGAGAGAAGGAGAGAGCAACCACCCACACAACCACCTATGCCCCCATAAATGAAATTCCATGAAAGCAAGGAATGGAAAGGAAGGGTCAGAACAAAGGAGCAGTGAGGCCCAGAGTCATGATGTGGAAAAGAAAAGCTAGACCTTACCCTTTTCTGGCTTTTTCTCCCTCATATGTCCCTTCTACCTTTTAGCTGTGGAAATGAAACCTTTCCTATATTTGATATATTATACTCCTAAGTGCTAGCAGGGGAGTGGAAATGGCAGCCCCCAACCACCCACCCACCTTAAAAAAGCAAATTGAGTCAAATACTAAAGTTTACAAAGTGGGGGAAACTAAACTAAGTCTGACTTCTAAATGAGCCTGGGACTCGGGGGTGTGAGCCCTCGGCTGGCCAACAGGGCAAGAGTCAGACAGAGATCAGTTGAAACGCACTTCCAAATTTTACTCTAGCCCTTGTTTTCAGGAGGAACACTCTGAGACCAGGATTACATTTGGGAAACACAAACAATAAAAAGGATTAGATGGGAAAGGAAGAAATCTGGAGATTTATGGACCTTTACATTTTCTTTACATTCCAAATAATATTTCACATGAGTATAACTCTTCAAAGTTTATAAAGCATTTCTCTCACAATATTCCTGAAATTTATGGATGAGGAAATTGAGGCAGAGAGTCCTGAGTCACATGACTATTAAGGGTCAGAGCTAGAAATTGATCTTGTCTACTGATTTTGAGTTTACCAGTCTTCACACTCCACCACGTTTTTTATAGCTAAGAAATCTATGTTGACTACAATCTTATCCACCCAGGCTCCTGCTCCCAAAAGGACAACAGTTTCTTCCTTTATTAGGGAATTTATCCACAGACCCTTCTTGCCTTGCCTTCAACAAAATAAAATCAATTCAAAAAAAGCAAAATCAGTTCAAGAAACATTTATTGAGTTGCTGAAGGTACAATGCACTAAGCTCCATAATATGACAGTTGCAAAAAAAGACTAAGACAGAGTCCCTGCCCTTAACAGGTTTTATAGCCTAGTTTGGAGGATGTGCTATTCTTAAATATATATACTTCTATCAAACTGGCTATTTATCAGTAATTTTTCTCCCCCCCCAAAAAAAACAGCTTCTCACTTTATTAATTCAATGGGGACACTTTGCTTTCATTTTTATTAATCTCTGACCTCTATATTTTCTATTTTGATGTTTTATATTTTTAATTTGTTGGTTTTCTTTTTATTTAGCTGTATGCCCAATTTATTGATTTGTTCTTTCTATATTTGTTAATAAACATATTTAAAGACGCAAACTTTCCCTTAAGACTGCTTTGGCTACATCCCACAAATTTGGGAATATTGTCTCATTTTTGCCATTATCTTTAATGAAATGATTGTTTCTATTATTTGTTCTTTGACTCACCAGTTCTTTAGGATTGTTATTTAGGCTCCAATTAATTTTAATCCTTTCTTCCTCAGCTCAACCAAGATATCATTAGCCATATTAAAAAAATTCTCCAAATCACCAATAATTAAAAGAATATAAATTAAAGCAACTCTGAGGTTCCATCTCATACTATCAGACTGGCAAAGTTGACAAAAGGAAAATGACAAATATTGTTATCAACAAATATTGAACATCTACAGGAAAACAGACATACTGATGCAGTGTTGGGGAGAGCTGTGACTTAGTTCAGCCATTCTAAAAAGCAATTTGGAACTATGCCCTAAAAGTTACTAAACTGGGGTGGCTAGGTAGCACAGTGAATAGAGCACCAGCCCTGGAGTCAGGAGGACCTGAGTACAAATCCAGCCTCAGACACTTAACACAAAACTAGCCATGTGACCTTAGGCAAGTCACCTAACCCCAATTGCCCTACCTTACCCCCTTCCAAAAAAAAAAAAGCAAAAGTTACTAAACTGTACATACCCTTTTATTCAGCAATACTGCTAGTAGGACTATGTGCCAAAGAAGGCAAAGAAAAATGTTATGGACCCATATGTACAAAAATATTACTAGCAACTCTTTTTATGGGGGCAAAAACCTAAAACTGAAGGAGGTACCTATCACCTGGGGAATAGCTGAACAAATTATGATATTGTAATGTTAATGGAATTTGAAGATCTTCTCTGCCCCTTAGTAGGCCTATGTGGCCTGTTTTGAGCTCTGACCCAGACCACAGCTTGAATCACATGGAACCCATGGTGGAAGGAGCCAAACAGGCGGAGCAGTAAGAGCAAATGAGGCAGAGCTTAGGAGACAGGCAGAGGCAGAGCAACTAGCATGAGTGAGAAAAGAAGGAATTTTGCATAGGGAAGCTTGTTTGTGGGGAGGCCTAATGGAGGGAAGGTTTGAGGATGGCAGCACTCCCTGCATTGGTGATATGTATAAACTTCTTTGTTACCATGGTGGAATTCACTTTCTGGTATCTGAATAAATATCTTTGTTTCATCTTTAAGGAAGAGAGTTTATAATATTTTGCAATTCAACCCTGGAAATACATCTACATATTCATAGTGGCTGGTATGGGTATCACATTAGCAATATAGACATATGAATAAAATGGAATATTATTATGTCACAAGAAATGATTAAATGAATTTCAGAGTAATCTGGGAAGATTCATATGAACTAAAGTAAAGTGACATGAGCAAAACCCAGGAGATCAATTTATATAATAACACTGTTGTAAAGACAAATAATTTTGAAAGACTTGAGAACTAAAATCAGCACAACGATCAACTATAATCCAGAAGTCCTATGAATGATGAAATATGCCACCCTTCTCATGACAGAGAGGTGATGAACTCAAGGTGCAGAATAAGGCAGAATTTTTTGAACATGGCCAATGTGTTAAAATTAATTATCTGAAATAAAAAGGAAACTGGGGACAAAGTTAGAGAATCATCTGTGATTTCATTTGCAAAACTAGAATTTGAATATCAAATCAGGGCACCTAACTCTTCATAAGTCAGAGACAAGGAATGATTTACAGAGTTGATTTTTATAACAAAAAAAAGAGAAGAAAAAACTCACTTAGAACATAAACCAATTGGACAATGTGGGTCACCTGACTAGCTAATTTCTCCCAGGCTTTCTTAATTCTACCCAGAGGCTCTTGCCTTATTATAGTGGTGCCAGAAAGTGGACTGGGAGAGAGGAATTTGTGGTCAGTAATTAGCAGCCACCCACCATCTTCCTCAGAAGATTCCATTACTCACCTTAATTAGATACTAGCTCAAGAAAAAAAGGGGCTTATCCATTAATACTGGAAAAAGGAACTTAATCTCTGGCTAACCTTTCTCCAGCTGCCAGAAAGGGGAATTTAGCCTCTGGTCAAACCCCAATTTCTGCTAGAAAAGGAAACAGTCTTTAAAAAGTGTAATCCTATGATTATTTTATTATGTCTTACTCTAAATTATCTACTGCTAAAGGATAAAGACTTCTCAATCTATCCACTAACCAAACCTACAATTAACTTAGACTTAAGAGACCATCTATGTTAGTCTGGCTTATTTTAAGGCTAGCTCTTCCTAAGGAAGGGAGCTTAATCCTATAATCAAGCTAACAATAAATCAAAGTAATCAATAATATCTGATTTCCTTTTCAAATGACTCAATTTGTTTTGCTTGACTAGCTATATTGTTTACAAGGGTTTGGTTTGTTTTGGGTATGGGGGAATAGAAAAAGGAGAAAATGGATTTTTGTTCATGAAAAAATAAAATTTAAATATACGTACGTATATGTGTGTGTACATAAATGTAATATATGTGCACAGGCATACATGTAAATACATAAATATACATGAAATACAAAGTAGTGTGAAAATGCCTAAGAGATATGTAAAAGGTACTATGAGGAACCGAAGAGGAATGTCTTTTCTACCTAGGGGACTTCAGAGAAGATTATGGGATCATATATTTAGAATTGAGAGAGATCCAGGAGGCCAAAAAGTCCAAAACGCCCATTTTATCATGGCTAGGTTTAATACCCTTTCCATACAGTATCATTTTTCTAATACAGATGAATTTGTGATGATAAGGCCATTAAGAGACTAGCCCAGCTACAAGACTGTTATCTACTATTGCAATCATGAAAAAATATCTTGAGGTTTTGATGATTTGCAAACTCAGTTGAAGTCAATTCTGTGATATAGCAGTCAAAACTGCCAAAACCTTCATCAGCTGCATTAAGGATGAAACTTCCAGTAACCAGGAGGTAATGGTCTTACTATTAATTCTATCTTGTCCAGAGCACATCAGCATTATTGTGTCCATTTCTGGCCACCACATTTTAGGAAGGCAGTTGATAATCAGAAGACAGTCCAGAGAAGTATCAAGTCCAGTATCAAAAAGGGTCTGAAGCCTGAACCATATGAGGATTGGTTGAAGTAACTGGGAGTGTTTAGCCTAGAGAAAATAAGACTAAGGGAGACATGATAACTGTCTTCAAATATTTGAATGGCTGTCTTGTTGAAAAGGAATTATTAGTCTCATTCTGTTTGTTCTAAGAGGACAGAGCCAGAAACAATCGCTGAAAGTTGCAGAGAGAGAAATTAAGTATTGTTATAAGGAAAAAAATTCTGATTAAAACTTTCAAAAAGTGGAATGAACAGGGGCAGCTAGGTGGTACAGTGGATCGAGTAGCAATTCCAGAGTCAGGACGTCCTGAAATCAAATCCAACCTCAGACACTTAAAAGCTGTGTGACCCTGGGCAAGTCACTTAACCCCAACTGCCTCCAAAAAAAGAAAAGAAAGAAGAAAAAAAGTTCAATGGACTGCCTCAAGAGATAGTGGTTTCCCCTCATCAGAAATCTTCAAGCAAGATCTGGTTGTTGCCTTCCTTCCTTCCTTCCTTCCTTCCTTCCTTTCTTCCTTCCTTCCTTCCTTTCTTCTTTTCTTCCTTCCTTTCTTCCTGCCTTCCTGCCTTCCTTTCATCATATTGGCTAAAGGTCTATCAATTGTATTAGCTTTTTCATAATACCAACTCTTAGTTTTATGTAGCAATTCATCAGTGTTCTTGAATTCAATTTCATTAATCTCTCCTTTGGGTCTCATTATTCCTAATTTAGTATTTAATTGGGCATTTGCAGTTTGTTCTTGTTCTAGCTTTTTCAATTACACACTCAATTCACGGATCTACATTTTCTATAATTTC
>JAQQSW010000065.1:54477-73274 GCA_028646575.1 Pseudocheirus occidentalis
TCCTGCAGATGGGAACAGTCAAATAGAAATTATCACTCCAGAACCCACTGCTCCCACAAGCTCTCCCAAGACTTCACCACACCCACTAAAACTTCTCCTGGCTCTCCTGTTGTTGGTTTTTGCCTGAATTTGGCTACTATATGATACCATCAATTGTGCAAACAACACTGGCAACCCCCTCATGCAAGTATGTCCTCATACCTATACAAACTATACATTGATCCCTGTTCCTGCTCTTATTATGATTAATAGTACCAACAATTAGAACAGCTCTGCCATTCCCAATGGACTGCAACTCAGATGGTCTCTGACCCAGTCCTCTAGCAGTGGAAAACAGATTCTCACCTTATTCCTTTCCTGCTCTTTCTCTCTTTGATCATCCTGACAAACTTACAGCCTCCATTTTTGTGGTTGCTGTTCCCCTCCTCTCTGAATGACCACCCTTCCCTGGACCCTCCCTCAACTATCCTAGGGACCTGTCTCAGGTTCTGAATTTGACCTAGGGCCAAAGGCAGATAAAGCACCAGGAAATAATGGGGGGAATAACCTGATCATCAGCATGGTGACCCCAAGCTGGGCCCTGAGGCCACCAGAATCAATCAAGCAACTCAACTCCTCCCCAAAACTAACAGTGCCACTCCAGTTTCATTTCCAGGTCAGTTTCAGCCCAGCCCTAGAAATATGAACTCCAGGGGAAACCCAGAGCAAGAACAATCTATAAAACAGGGCCAAAAACAAACTTGACCTGATAATTCTAACTAGACAGGTCTAGTCTGTAAAGCAATCGACTAAAGCAAAATCAACTTGCCACCTTAGAATCAAGGGTAGACTTTGGGAACTCAGGACAAAGTCAGCCCAACAATTCCTACCCAAGACAATAATAGCTTAGTAACTAGGGACCTGGCCAAACCCATCTCATTGGTGGCCAGGATTCCATATGACCCAACCCCATACTGCCAAGAGCTTCCAACCTACCAACCCCCACTCCAGTGGTCTGAAGAAACAGATGGAAGGGAAAATTCATGCAATTCGCCAAGCCCCAGGTCCAGTTCAGTGATCTAGGGGTAATGAATCTAGGGTAGATTCCTAGTGATTTCTGCCCACCAGTCAAATGGGTAGCTGCCAGCATTCTTTCCTGGTGTGTTTATGCTCCCTGATGACCACTTACCCACACACTTTCATATGATGCATGTGCTTGTAACAAAATGATTTTGCTTTTTACTTTTCTTCTCCCACATACATCTCCCACGTACCACTCTGACTTCTTACCAACTGTCATATGTAAAATCCTCTTGCCAAAATTTTGGCAGGACACTATTCTCACCTAACTGGACTTGTACCCTTCTGGGTGCGTTGGATTGCTCTGGGGCAGATCAAGAGATCTGCCACAGAACCTCTATATTCACCTTGCTGACATCACTGCTTAGGCTGGCAACCTTACTAATTGCTGGACTTGCTACTTTCACCTGATTCCTCTGTAAATCCAAACTCACTATCCCTTCCAGAGCTATTCCAACTGGTTTCCTGCCTGCCACTGTGTCTCTGTTTCTTCCTTGGGTCAGCATCTTGGCCCAATGTGCAACCTACTGGGTAAGCCTCCAAGTGAGTAACCTTGCCTGCACCTTTTCTAATTATACCCTTCTGGTATGTCTCCATTTTAATTTTAATGTTACCTTGTCATCAGACAAGCCCCCAATATGTGGATTGCCAAGACCCAGTTATAGACCTATCCAAGTTCTTTGTGGGCCTGTGGCCCACCAGTTCCACAATACGTGCTCTCCACTTACACTCCAATTCTTATTTTTAGCAATCTTACCTGTTTTCTCACCACATTTAACCTGGAACTGTCATCTGACAATCCTGCCCAGTCACTACCACTCTGCTCTAAAAAAGCACCACTACATGTGGTGAGGTATTTTTGTGCCTGTTGTAACTGACTTAGTGGAGGTGGAGCTGGTCTATGAGAATTCTGATCAAGTCTTTCCAAGAAGCCCAATTAGCTATGGCACATCTTCTGAAAGAACAAACCCAGGACATCAATACAAATCTGAAAACACTGGGTGAAGACCAATGCACTCTTGGTACTATGGCCATGGACAATCAATCATATTGCCCAGTTTGCCTGTTGACCAGTCAAGATGGAGTGTGTGGTCTTGCTAACACTTCTGATTGTATGTGGGTGGGTGCCACTCATGAGGTACAAGAATTGAAGTAAGGCATATCCTACAAGACCAAACACACTGGCAATCCAATCGAGAATATTCAGAAGATTCTCAGCTGTTCACGTCATACCCCAAGGTAGGTACTTGTTTGACTGGGCGCATAGTCTGTTAGAGGTCATTATTATTATGTGTAATAGCTACAAGTTCTCTGATGACTCTCTAAACACTGACAGATAGCCTATACTTTTCCACCATCCTGATTCATTCTAATCTTATGTCAAATTATAAGTGGTTGCAGCTTCTGACTGGAGAGTACTAGTAGCTGACTGCAGTGACTGTGCATCCCATTACTGAGATGTCTGCAAAACTCCCCCACCTGAGCCTGGTATAGATAAGTGACCTGGGAAATTTCCTTACCACATATGGGTCTGAGTAGGAATGTCCCCTCCTATATCTAGTACTGTTACTTATTCTCAATCAAGCCCATTTTTGGTATAAAATTTCTCTGCTCAGACTCCACCAAAATCTTTGCCACAGCCCATGGCTCCCTCCTGTGAATAACTGGCAGCATGGCTGTGTTACCACAGAATATGTGCTTTTATTGTTTGGGGGTTTTGCCTTCTTGCTGTGCTGTAAATCCTCACATCCTCAAGTCCTGAGGCCAAATCCAGTATTTGTCCTTTACAATCTTGCAGCACTCATTTTCAATTGTTTTTTGGTTGGTATCATTTACATGTATTGCAGAATTCATTGTGTGTGTTGTGTGTAAGAAAAGGCCTAGTTTCTCTATATTCATCATATTTTTGACAGAACAGTAATATACCACTATATTATTGTGCAAAGTTCTGGGAATATAAGGAAACATAACCTACCCCACCCCTATCATTTCAAGAAGTATTTGAAGTATTTTTGGTGCTTGTTATATGCCATGAACTGTGCCAAACACTAGGGATAGAAAAAAATGGCAGCTCCTGCCCTCGAGAAGCTTATATTCTTTTTTGTTTTGTTTTGTTTTGTTTTGTTTGGGAGGGTGGAAGGCAGGGCAATTGGGGTTAAGTGACTTGTCCAAGGTCACGTGGCTAGTAAGTGTTATGTGTCTGAGGCCAGATTTGAACTCAGGTCCTTCCGACTCCAGGACCAGTGTTCTATTCACTGCACAACCTATCTTTCCCAGGAAGCTTATATTTTAAAGGAGAAGACAACATATAAAAAGAAACTAAAAGAGGGGAACCTGTTGTAGAAACAGGTAAGTGAAAGTGAAAAGATGGCTGGCTTGACTATCCTCTAGGAATTGAGTTTCTGTGTTCCATTTAGAGACAAGGGCACTAGGTTACTTCTGAGCTGGGAGCTCCAGGACTGAAGAAGTGATCATCCAGGATGAAGAGATTCTGAGGCACAAGGACAGTCGGGTCGTAGGAGTGCAGGACATTCCCTCAAATGGAAAAAGAAAACACATAAAAGAAAGCTGGAGAGTAGGAGGGTGGGTGGAGGAAGCCTGCTAGAGAGAAGATAAAAAAGTTCAGAAAGTCAGGAGTGCATCCAGGAGTGAAGTAGGAGTCACCACTTACAGGAAAGGGTCTTTGGAACCAAAGGAGACAACACAGAGGTGGCATCTCCAGGTGGAGAAGGCTGCTAGAGAAGAAGTGGGAGAGTTGTGAGAGTCAAGAGCAAAGCCAGAAGCTGAACATGGGCTGGGCACCTTACACAGTGGGGGACCAGAGCAGGGAAACACCAATCGTCAGATAGAGACATGAGGAGTGGGGAGAGATCTTCAATATTCTAAGATTGATGGGTGGCAGGATGTGGAAGAGTTGGAGAGTT
The DNA here is from genome assembly GCA_028646575.1 of Pseudocheirus occidentalis. Taxonomy (NCBI): domain Eukaryota; kingdom Metazoa; phylum Chordata; class Mammalia; order Diprotodontia; family Pseudocheiridae; genus Pseudocheirus; species Pseudocheirus occidentalis. The sequence continues at coordinate 58,461 of JAQQSW010000065.1, forward strand.
ATGAATGGTATGAGTGGCTTCTTTTTAATATTCTTTTTTTAGTTCCAAATTTTCTCCCTCTTTCTAGCCCTTTCCCTAACCATTGAGAAAGCAAGCAATATGATGCTCCTTATACATGTGAAGTCATGCAAAACAAAGCTGAGACCTTTCGCCCTTTACCCCAAAGGAATTTAGGTCCCATTTGTTTGAGGGGGGAATGATGAGGTGTAGGCTCTGGGAGCCCCCTTAAACTCCTTGAATCTTTGAGGTACAGGTTCTGGGACTTGAGTTCTCCTTGAATCTTTGAGGTACAGGCTCTGGGAAAGTAAATCTTCCCAGGGAAGGCATTTGCCTGAGGTCATGGGCCTTAAATTGTGGCCCTGCCCAAGTCTTTAGACCTCCTTTGTTCCAATTGTTTCCCAGCCTTGATGTTCCTTTTCCCACCTTTGAACTGGCCTGGCCCACCATTGTCTGTGGTCTCCAGGTAGCCTCCAGCAACTTCCCACCCTTGATCACTCATTACTGGAGTCCCCCCCTGAAGACCCTCCCCAAACTCATTACTGGATTCTGACCTCATCTGACTCCTCCTTAAGACCCTCTCCAAATTCCTCCTCTAGACCACCCCTAGACTCCTCCCACAACCTTTCTGTATATAGAATCCCATCTCCCTTCCATGTAGTGTGAGTGCCGCAGGATGCTCTAGCACAGACTTGCTCTGTGAGAGAGTCATAGAACAACCTAGCATAGACTGGCTCCTTAAGAGTCTACCCCATGTGGAGAACTTTTAACGAACTTTCAATAAAACTTTCTTTGGCTGAGAAGACTTGAGTCGAATTCTTTCATCAGGATCCGGAATGTTGGTGCTTTGGGATCTCAGGCAACCCTAACCCTCTTTGGGTAAACCTCTTTATTTATGTGAAAACTATATGCTTTGATCTGCCCTAAATTCAGTAGTTCTCTTTCTGGAGACGGATAGCACACTCTGTGTCTAAATCATGTGCCTGTTTTGAGTTCATCTTGGTATATGTTGTGAGATGTTGTTCTAGACCTAGTTTCTGCCAGATTGCTTTCCAGTTTTCCCAGCAATTTTTGTCAAATATTGAGTTCTTTCCCCCAAAGCTTAGATCTTTGGGTTTATAAAATGCCAGATTACTAATGTTCATTTGCTGTTGCATATTGTGTACCTAATCTATCCCACTGATTAACCATCTGCCAGCACCAGATTATTTTGATGATTACACTCCACAATACAGTTTGAAGTCTGGTACTGCTAGGCTGCCTTCCTTCATATTTCTTTTCATTGATCCCCGTGATATGGTTGACCTTTTTGTTCTTTTAGATGAATTTTGTTTTTTTCTAGCTCTACAAAGCAATGCTCCAGTAGTTTGATTGGTATGACACCACCATCATTTTATTGAATTGGTTCAACCTACCCATGTTCAATTAATATTTTTCCAATTTTTTATATATGTCTTTGTGTGGAAAGTGTTTTGTAATTCTGCTCATATAGTTCCTCTATATGTTTTGGCAGGTAGATTCCCAAGTATTTTATCCTGACTGCAGTTATTTTAAATGAAATTTCTCTTCTTATTTCTTCCTAAAAGGCTTTGTTTGGAATATATAGAAATGTTGATGATTTATGTGGGTTTATTTTATATCCTGTAACTTTACTGAAGTTGTTAGTTGCTTCAACTAGCTTTTTTTAGCCAGTCAATCTATTTTATCCTGGGGGCATTTTTCTTTGGGAGCTCATTTATAGCTTGTTCAACTTCTTTTTCTAAGGCTAGGTTATTTAAGAATTCTATTTTCTCTTCTGTTAGTCTGGGCAATTTATATTTTTGTAAATATTCATCCATTTCACTTACATTGTCAATTTGGTTGGCATATAATTGAGCAAAATAGCTCCTAATATTTGCTTTAATTTAATCTCCATTGGTGGTACATTCACCCTTTTAATTTTTGATGCTGGTAATTTGGCTTTCTTTTTTCTTTTTTTAAATAAAATTAACCAATCGTTTGTCTGCTTTTTTTTAAACAGGCACTGTTTATTTTTGCCTCAAGTCCAATAGTATACTGTTAATTTAAATACAAAAACTTACAAGGATTACAATAAAATTAAAATGTCAGTCATTCCTCAAATATACATATTGTTCATGCTCTAAGACAATGTAATTTATATCTTGTTTCTATACATCCAATAGCTATTTTAATCAATGAGTCTTATTTTCTCATCCATATGGGAAAAAAAATCATCAACAAAAAAGCTTTTTTTAAATTAAAGTTTCCTATTAAACTACTTATACATTTTTCATTAATTTGTGAGATCGGGGTGGCTAGGTGGCACAGTGAATAGAGCATTGACCCTGGAGTCAGGAGGATCTGAGTTCAAATCCGACCTCAGACACTTGACACAAAAACTAGCCATGTGACTTTTGGCAAGTCACTTAACCCCAAATGCCCTCCAAAAAGCAAAAAACAAACCAAAAAAAATCATGAGATCTTAGATTTGTAACTATGCTATATCTAATGACAATCAAGAAATTCCCCCTTCAACAATAAAGCAAAAAGTAGCTTGAAAATAAAATCCAAAATATGATCATTTCCAAAAGTAAATTATGTATTCTTCTGCATTGATTTACTGGCAAGACACTTGATATTTCTATCCATTTTCAGAAATCAGTGAGTAACCTTACTTTATAGAAACATATTGTTTAACCAAATGTAATACTGGAAAAAACAGAGACCAAAATTTCCCTGATAGCTAAAAGATATAACCTAAAAGCCTAGGGGTAATGCTGTTCCTACTCTACTAAATGAAAATTTATTGAGTAAACTGCCCCTTTTAAAAATGTTTTCAGTCACCAATATATATGAATTCTTGAGTTTATACATCTCCCCCAAGTAAACGGCTTCCCTTTCTAAACAAAAGGATTAGAAAGGAAAAAAATATATCATTCATAAAAATGTTGGATGAAATACTGCAACAGGCATAAGAACTTCACTCAATGTTATAGGAAGGGGGGAAAATTGACTTTTGAAGCTCAGCAGCCTCAGAGGTACTCTCTCAGTACCTTTCTTTATTGGAAGAAGATTGAAATGAAAGTGGGAAATGGCAACGGCAAAAGTGGGTCAATAACCAAAGCATTTCTTCTTATGTATATTTCTAATGAAATCCAAGATCCATTGGGGGAAAGAATTGAACTTAGTGATCTATGTATATATACTCTAGAAAGTATAGAAATGAGAGATTGACAACTAGAGGGGAAGAGCCTAAGGATACCACAAACCAATAAAGTCATAAATAACTATAAATAGTTATTTTAAGTTGTCAAGAAAACAACTCTTGGGTTCAATCCTTTTCAAGAAGAATCTGGGTATCATCCATATCAACATTAAAAGCATTAATTTAATGATATGTTGATCAATCCTCCCTAAACTATTGTTTTGCTTGAAGACTTTTCTGTAATAACGTCAATTCTAAAAAATCTATTTCTGATCAGAGAGCTTCATAAATGCTTTCCATGTCTTCTTCTTTATAAAGTTATAATTCTTTTTAAAAATCTTATACATTCAAGATCATTCTAAGGTTTTTGACTGATTCTTACTTTTTCTTCCTTTAAAAATTTGGTGGTACACATGGCTTCATTTACATTATTCTCAGAAATTTTAAGTTTTCTCTGAAGAATAATTCTTGGGGTGGCTAGGTGGTGCAGTGAATAGAGCACCGGCCCTGGAGTCAGGAGTACCTGAGTTCAAATCCGGCCTCAGACACTTAACACAAAAACTAGCCGTGTGACCTTGGGCAAGTCACTTAACCCCAACTGCCCTCCAAAAAGCAAAAAAAAAAATAATTCTTGCATCAATTCATTCTTTTGTTGATGAAGTTCATTTAGCTGGACGCTTTTGTGTTCCACTGACTTTATTTCAGTTTTCAAAATATTTTCCTGTTTCTCTACATCAGATATTTCAATCTTGATTTTTTCTTTAATCAAAAGTTCTCTTTTATTTATTAATCCATACTCGTTATCAAACTCTGAAATTTCCTTGCTAAATCTTTCTTCCTCTTATTTTTTTTTCTTCATAGTCTCAAAGGTTTGGAGAAGTCTACTCCTTTCATTTTAAATTTCTGTATATTGTTTTTCTAAGCCATTTTCATGTGTCTTCAAAAGCTCAAGGAGGAAGGTTTTTTTTTTGTTTTTTGTTTTTTTTTTCAGAAAACTGATGAGAATTCCAGGTGGTGGTTATGGTTTGTCCTTCATTGTCCAAGAGGACTACAACATCGGGGAGATGATGACATGACTTGCAATTGAATTTGATTTGAGGGAAGGTGGGCTGTGCAAGCCCTCTGGGTCTAGTGCTGTCTGTTTTTTGTTTTTGAATAAACCCAGGTTCAAGTTTTATTCATTAGTTCATTGTTGTTGTTGCTATTTTTTAATTTTCAATTTTATAAAACTTCCCTTTGATTTCTAAGATTTCAATTTTGGTGTTTAATAATTTTTAATGTTATTTTTCCACTTTTTCTTATTTGCATGCCCAATTCATTGATCTGTTATTTCTCTCTTTTATCAATGCAGGCATTAAGCAGTGTAAGATAGAGAGAAATTTCTCCCTAATTACTGCTTTGGCTGCGTGTCACCAATATTGGTATGTTTTCTCATTGTTGTTTGTCTTAATGAAATTATTGTCTCCATGATTTGTTCCTTGACATTCATTCTTTAGGAGTAGTTTGGCTCCCAATTAATTTTAAATCTACATTTAAAAGACTTTTATTGAATATAATATTTTTTTCCATTATGGTTTTTAAAATGGGGGATTTAATAGTTCTGCTTTGGGGCGGCTAGGTGGCACAATCTATAGAGCACTGGCCTTGGAGTCAGAAGGACCAGAGTTCAAATCTGGCCTCAGATACTCTACCCAAAAACTAGCCATGTGACGTTAGGCAAGTCACTTAACTCCAATTGCCCTCCAAAAAATTAAAAAAAATAGTTCTGCTTTTCTGCATTTCTTTGTGAGATTTCTATTCCCTAATATAGTCAATTTCTGTGAAGGTAAGTGCTATCTGTGTACAGCTGAGAAAAAAAATACTCTTTTCTAGTCCCATTCAATTTTCTCCAGACCCTAACTTTTCTAAAGTTCTATTTATCTTAAATTCTTTCTTGATTTTTTTTTACTGGATTCATATAGTTCTCAGAGGGCAAATTTAGGCCTCCCACATTAGTATTACTTCCTATTTCCTCTTATAACTCATTTAACTTTTGTTTTATGAATTTGGGCACTATTACATTATATATATATATATACATACATATATATATATTTAGTATGTATATTATTTCATTGTCTATGGTGCCTTTGATCAAAATGTAGTTTTCCTGATTATCTCTTTTAATTAGGCCTATTTTTGTTTTAATGTGACCTGAGATCATGATTGTTACCCATACCTTTTTTACTTTAGCTGAAGCATGATATATTCTGTTCCAGTCCTTTATGTTAACTCCATATGTGTCTTTCTCTTACAAGATTTCTTGTAAACAATATATTGATGGATTTTGGTTTCTAATCTTTTCTGCTACCTCCTTATATTTTATGGATGAGTTAATTCCACTCACATTCATAGTTATGATTACTGTATATTTTCTTTTTAAAATTCTCTTTTTCACCCTATTTCTCTGCAAAAGTTAATCCACTCTCTCTTTTACGTGAGATAATTTTCTTCATTATTCTCTTCTCCCCCCTTCTCCCAGTGCACCCCCTTATCTCATCCTTCCATGTTTTAGATGATCCCAACATAACCAACTCACACCCTAACACTCTATCTATGTTGGCTCCTTATAACTGCCCTAATAATGATAAAATTTTTAGGAGATTCATGTATCATCTTCTCATAAAGGGATGTAAAAAGTTTATTTGAAATTTCTTTCATGTTTGATTTTTTATGCATCCTTTGAGTCTTCTGTTTGAGTATCATCTTTTCTATTAAGCTCTGACCTTTTCATCAGGAATGTTTTGAAAGTTCTCTTGAAGGATTATACTCAGTTTTGCTTGGTAGGTTATTCTTGGTTATAATCATAGTTCATTTGCCTTCTGGGCTACCAAGCACTCTACTGCAACATGGAAGCTGATAAATCTTGTGTAACCTTGACTGTGGTTCCAAGATATTTGAAATATTTCTTTCTGGATGCTTGCAATATTTTCTCCTTGACCTGGGAGCTCTGGAATTTGACTATTAATGTTCCTGGGAGTTTTCATTTTGGTATCTTTCAGGAGATGATTACCCTCTGAATTTAAGATATTGGGACAGTTTTCCTTTATAATTTCATGAAATATATTGTCTAAACTCTTTTTAAAATCATGACTTTCTGTAGTCCAACAATTCTTAAATTATCTCTTCTTGATCTGTTTTTGAGGTCAGTTGTTTTCTAATATTTCATATATTATCCTATTTTTTCATTCTTCTAAAGTTGTTTTATTAAGTTTCTTGATGTCTCATAGAATCATTCCTTCCAGATGCCCAATTCTAATTTTTAAGAAATTATTTTCTTCAGCAAAATTTTGTACCTCTTTTTTCCATTTAGCCAGTTCTACTTTTTTTTTTTTTTGCTTTATGGAGGGCAGTTGGGGTTAAGTGACTTGCTCAAGGTCACACGGCTAGTTTTTGTGTTAAGTGTCTGAGGCCAGATTTGAACTCAGGTCATCCTGACTCCCCAGTTCTACTTTTTAAGTAGTTCTTTGCTTCAGCAAATTTGTGTACCTCATTTTCCATTTGGCCATATGCATATGGCATAAATTCTGCTCTCATAATTCTCATTTCTTTTTAAATCCATTTAGGAAGAGCATATTGTAGTTCCATATTATCCTTAAATTCTACAGGGTCCTCTGTCTCATCAAGTGTTTTTTTAATTTATTTTTATTTTTATTTTTTTTGCTTTTTTGGAGGGCAGTTGGGGGTTAAGTGACTTGCCCAAGGTCACACGGCTAGTTTTTTTGTGTTAAGTGTCTGAGGCCAGATTTGAACTCAGGTCCTCCTGACTCCAGGGCTGGTGCTCTATTCACTGCGCCACCTAGCCGCCCCTGTCTCATCAAGTGTTGGCTCATTTTCCTTCATTTTATATTATTTATTCACAGATCATTGACCTTGTTTACTAGATCTGGAGGCTATGTTTCTTTCTGTTGTGTTAGAATTGATTATCTGAAATAGAAAGGAAACTGAAGACAAAGTTACTGAACCATCTATGATTTAATCTGAAAAACTAAAATTTGCACATCAAATCAGGTCACCGGATTCTTCAGAGGTCAGAGATAAGAAATGGTTTATAGAGATGTTTTTATAACAAAAAAGAGGAATTGGAAAAAGTTACAGAAACTAGTTTTGAGTGTAACTCTATTGGAAAAGGCAGATCACTTGACTAATTAGCTTCTCCCAGTCCTCTTTAATTCTATGACAGATTCCTTTCCTCCAGGTGGTACCCTTTTCCCAATTTTTTTATTTAAAGTTTTCAGTTCCAAATTTGGTCCCTCCCTTCCTCCCCACCCCTTCCCCTTACCTGAGTTGGTAAGCAATCAGATATAGATTATACATTTGCAATTATATAAAACATTTCCATATTAGTAATTTTGCACAAAAAGATTCAAATAAAAGAAAAAATGAAATAAAAAATGAAAAATAGCATGCTTTAGTCTGTATTCAGTCACTATCAGTTCTTTCTCTGGAGGAAGATAGTATGCTTCATAATTATTTCCTTGGAATTGTCTTGGATCATTGTATTGACAAAATTAGTTAAGTCATTCACAGCTCTTCATCAAACAGCATCACTGTTACTATATACAATGTTTACTTGGTTCTGTTCACTTCACTATACATCAGTTTATATAAATCTTTCCAGGTTTTTCTGAAATTATCCTGCTTGTCATTTCTTATAGCACAATAATATTACATTACAATCATGTCCCACAGCTTGTTTAGCCATTCCCCAATTGATGGGCATCCCTTTGATTTTCAAAAAAGAGCTGCTATAAATATTTTTTGTACAAATAGGTCCTTTTCCCTTTTTGGATGTCTTTGGCATATACACCTAACAGTGGTATTACTGGATCAAAAGGTATGCACAGTTGTACAGTCCTTTGGGCATAGTTCTAAATTTCTCTCCAGAATGGTTGGATCAGTTCACAACTCAGGTGGTAACTTTTATAACCGAAAAGCATACTGGGAAAGAGAAATTTGTGGTCAGTGGTTAGCAGTCACCCCCCCCCCACCTCAAATATTCATTAGAATAGTCCATTACTTAAGTTAAACTCTAGCTCAAGAAAAAAAGGGGGTGGGGCTTAAATTAACCTCTGGCTAACCTTTCTCCAGCTGACCAAAAGGAGGACTGGCTACTAGGAAAGGAAATTAAGCCTTTTGAAAAATCTTATTATGATGAGATTTTTTTATTCTTCTAAATTATCTTCTACTAAATGATAAAATCTTCTCAATCTATCTATTCACTAAATCTATAGGTAACTTAGATTTAAGAGACTATGTTAGTCTAGCTTAGCTTAGGGCTAGATCTTCCCAAAGAAGGGAGACATCCTACAATCAAACTAAAAATAAATCAGTCATAAAAAAGCTGATTTCTTTAAAAAATTTTTTATTATTTTAGTTTTCAACATTCACTTCCATAAGATCTTGAGTTTCAAATTTTCTCCCCATCTCTCTCCTTTCCCCACCTAAAGATAGTGTGTAATTTTTGTACATTAATATTAAACCTATTTTCACATTAGTCATATTGTAAAGAAGAATTAGAACCAGTGGGAGAAATCATGAGAAAGAAGAAACAAAAAGAAAGAAAAAGAAAATAATAAATAAAGCTTCAATCTGCATTCAGACTCCATAGTCCTTTCTCTTGATGTGGACAGCATTTTCTATCATGAGTCCTTTGAAGTTGTCTTGGATCCTTGCATTGCTAAGAAGATCTAAGTCTATCAAAGTTAGTCATTGTATATTGTGGCCAGTACTGGGTACAATGTTCTCCTGGTTCTGCTCGCTTCACTTAGCATCAGTTCTTTCAAGTCTTTCCAGGTTTTTCTGAAGTCTGCCTGTTCACCATTTCTTATGGCACAATTGTATTCCATGACATTCATATACCACAACTTGTTTAGTCATTCCCCAACTGATGGGTATCACCTCAGTTTCCAATTCTTTGCCACCACAAAAAGAGCTGCTGTAAATATTTTTGTACATGTGGGTCCTTTTCTCATTTGTATGCTCTCTTTGGGATAGAGACCTAGAAGTGGTATTGCTGGATCAATTTCTTCCTTAGATACAAAGGAAATAACTTCTTTGTGGATCACTTGAGCTGAGAATTAAATCCTTTCAGGTGGTCTATGGTTTTAACAGTCATCTGAGTTGAGTGTGACTGCAAAGTCAGGGCTGTTTGTCCTGTTTCCACTGTCAAGTGCAGTGGAAGGGGTGGCTAGGTGGAGTCAGGAGGACCTGAGTTTAAATCTGGCCTCAGTCACTTAACACAAAAACTAGCCGTGTGACCTTGGGTAAGTCACTTAACCCCAATTGACCTCCAGAAAAGCAAAAAAAAAGTTGAATAGCAGTGGAAAAGGAAATGGTAGCTTCTCCCTCAAGTAAAGGGAATTCTTTAATCAAGATAGCAATTGGTGGTCCTTTTTACTATATCCAGTTCTCCTATGAGACATTTTGTCAGGCTACATGAAGTGCAATTTCTCCTATTAGCTTTGGTGATAATACATTTATTATTTTTGTTCTTGTTAACACAAAAATATGGGAATAAGAATTGACACTCATGACTAAGGGCGCTTAGGTGGACCTGGCGAGAGACCCAACATCTATGGGTCACAATGAACACTTTATTTCACAACTAATTATGCAGTCTAGACATAGCATTATTCATCACAAAGTTATCTTATGAGAGGGCTATGAGCAATAGCACTAGCATTGATGGTAATGATACAATTTCCAAAATGAGTGGGCTGTCCTACAGATTAATGCCTTAGTACTTATAGCTGATGTGTTGACAAAATTTTCAGGGGAGAATCCCCTTTGGTACAGAAGTAATGGTACTTGGGAAAAGAAGCCAAAGTCCTTTGTTGAATTTCACTAGTTCACTGGAAATCTTTGATATAGATGAAAAAATTCAAAGGTTCATTCTATATTGCAGCGCCCTAAGCTGTAGAATTCTTTCAGCCTGCTTTATAACTATAGGAAGCAACAGATGTACGTTCCTGGAACAAGTCATGTTTTTATGACAGCTCTGAAGGGGCTTCTTCCTTCTAGGTCTACTTCTCAGGTTCCAAGAGCATGTAGGAAAACAATACACTCAATTTGCAATAGAGCTATATGCAAAGTCATCACATTAAGAACACATAATTCATTGAAAACTTTAGAGAATTTCAAATGAATCATTTTCTCTCAAAATTATCAGATAAATACATCTAATAGGAAAATCATTTCAATTTCTCAAAAATTAACAATGCAATTTTTATATGTAAAATTCTTAATCCATTTAAAAATTGTCACATCTCCCACTAATTCCCCCTTATAAGAATATTATTATCATATTAACTAAATGAAAGAATATTGTAGTATGATCTATAAACTTTAAATTGTAAGGCCTCATGGTCTCCATTATTTGTGATTGAAATGACAATTAATAATGATTCCTCTTTATAGTACTATTATACTACCTTATATTACTTAGTCAAAACTTACAATAGAGTTAATCTCTTATGTGTATTATAACAGGAAAATGAGGCATTATTTTATATTTGTTCTTGTCAATGGAATTTGCTATGCTTCTGTTTGATTTCATACTTGAAATAGGCAGCCAATTGTATGGCCGGTTGTCCCAGCCGGGCTCAGAAAAAATCAGGTGGGAAAACGTCCTGCATGGGAAACTGAGTCAAGAGGGTCCTTACCTTAGTTTTCCTAAGGTCACTCCCCCCCCCCAACTATTCCACAGAGAGAGAAATCCACTCCCATTTAGCTGCTGACATTTTTCTTAAAGGATAAACTAGGCTTCTCAGCAGCCTGCCCTCAGGATAGCGGGGCAGACCCCCCCACTACCCCTACCTGCCACCGCCTGTGTACGATCACATGATGCCAGTGGGTGCCATGCATGGAAAGGCACTTCAAGGCTGAGGGGGCCGTGGACCATGGCAGCTACTACTTTGGGTGAGCAAGCTCCTGGGCATGAGGAAGAAGCAGACAAAGAAGAGGAGCAATTGGTTATGGTAGAATTATCAGGAATTATAGATTCAGAGGTTTTTTTTAACAAGATGTGAAACAAATGCAAGATTTTGGGCATTGACACAGAGAGACCTATTCTTTAAGTGGATAGCTATGTCTTTGCTGGGGAATATGATGATACTCTTGGGACTTGTGTTGTGTTTGAAGAAAATACAGATCAGGATGCAGAAGGTAATCATAAAACAGAACCGAAATCATATGTTAGGGCAGGATATGATTATTGTTTATGTGAATTCATATGGTATTCATTAACAGGGTGAATAACATATGAATATCCATATATTCAATATAGTTGTTGGAAGCAATATTCACTGTGCGTATACATATACATACATATATATGTGCACACACATACATATGTGTGTGTGTACATGTATATAGGCATGTGTGTACACACACACGCACACACACATATAATATATAATAAACACAGGGGTGGGGAACCTGTGGCTTTGAGGTCCTCAAGTGTGGCTCTTTGACTGAATCTGAATTTCACAGTACAGATCCCCTTAATAAAAGGATTTGTTCTGTAAAACTTGGACTCACTCAAAAGGCTGCACCCAAGGACTTAGAAGGCCACATGAGGCCTCGAAGCTACAGGCTCTCTACCTGGTAAGTATATCTAATTAAAAACATGATAGGTTTTAAATCTTCTCCTTTTATCTGCTCTGTAGATAGGATAAAGGAAGGGGAAATTCATCTGGCCACTTTAGGTGATCTTCAGAATACAGCTTGCCAATGTCCAAATGATTATAAGTTCTACAAAAGGCTTTTCCCCACGGAATAAGTGCAATGCCAAACAAAGGCAACTTCCAAGGTTCAAAATACCAGCATTGTAACTCTCCATTTATTCAGTGAGAAATTAAGGCAAAACATTCACAGAACAGAGTAAATCAAAATACAGTATAACTCAGTCATTTAGCAAGTTCTCAATTCAATCATAAAGTATAGAGTCAAAGTACTCCACCCCTGGCTAGTACATTCATTTAATCAATCACAAAGTCTGTCTTCTCAAATGGAGACTGGCTTCCAATCATAAACAAAGTATTATGTCAGTCACAGTATTGGTCAGTCACAGAGCACAAAAAGTCAAGTTTCACACCCCTGGATTACAACTGAATTACAATTATCATCAGGTAATGCCAAGCACCTTCTCAAAAGGGGCAGTGGAGAGCACAAAGGCCATCTACCCCTAAGCTACAACAAGGTTAAGATATCATCACAAAATTTAATATCCAGAGAGGTCTTCTCTTCATCCTGGTGGGCCAAGTTCTCAGCAATCTTTGTATCTGGGGAGATAAAGCTTAACAAAGCCACAATATATATTGCCAGTGTCATCATCAATTCACTCTCTGCCTGCAGAACAGTCCCACGACCCTGGAAAACATCAGCAAGACCCTCTTGCAGGATTTCTGTAAACATATAACAAGAAAATCCTCCTTCAGGGCTTCTGAACCAATAGCAAGGTTTCAGAACCTCTACAACAACAGCACTGTCCTTTACCAGCAGACAAATATGGCAAAACAACATCAAAACAGACAAAATACCAGCATCACCATCATGCCTCCTCAGTTCTTGGCAGCTTCGGGTGGCAGCTCTCAAAAGTCCTGAGCAGCTCCAACTGGCTCTCAGCACTCCAGGTGGCTTCAGCTGGCAGTTCTCTCTCTCAGCAACTCTGGCCCACAGCAATTCTCCTCTCTCTCTGCCTCCACAATTCTGCTCCCTAAAAGTTCATCTGCCTCTTTCTGCTTGGTCCATTCTCTAAATCCACTGCACCAGCTCCTCCCAGTTCAGCCCTCTCATTTCATGTCAACAAGTCCATCCCACAAGTGGCATTCACAAGCTCTGGGTTTCAACATTCAACACAAAAACCAAGCCAATATGGAGAGATCTTTAAATTCCATTACCATTACAATAAGTTGAAGTGAGAAACTACCACAGGAAATGCAGGGTGAATATTGGCTGAGTTAGACAAGCAACATAAACATTGCATTTACTACATAAATACAGTAAACACTGGTTTACACATAGTGAATAGTTGGTTCAAAAATGACACTTCACTACACTAATTATTAACAGATAAAATTTCAGGATTATATAAATGATCTCATGTGGAATATTATTTAAAATTTAATTCATAAAGTTCCTGCTTTGGCTGGGAGAGATGCTAGCTCCTTAACTTACAGCACTACAGAGGTTCATACCACAGCCAGCAAGACTGGTCCTAAGGAGTCTCTCAGACAAAGATCTCTTAAGAGGATTTTACTATGCTTTTCTCCCAAAAGTAAGTCATTTACTATTACTATTATTATTTTCTTAACTTAAAATAAAAATACACGATTGAATATTAACAGTTTTCAAACATATTTTTCTTGTTCTATAACACATTTATGATCCAACAGCGCTTTTTTAACAAGAGAAAATCTTGTATACCCAATATCAAATATTTGAAACTTGGAACATATTACTAGTCAGATGACAATTGAGTGCAATGCATTTAAAATTATGTCACAGGGAAAATCATCTATCCTATCTCCTTTAGCATTTTATTAATAACAAACAATTACATTTGAAATCTATGGGGGGTGGAGCCAAGATGGCAGAATAGAAGCAGTACATTCCATGAGCTCCAGCTACAACCATCTCCAATACCTGTAAAATGTGACGATAAATAAATTTTAGAGCTACATAACCCACAAAGTGACAGAGAGAAACAAATCTCCCACTGAATCCAATCTGGCAGGCTGACAGGAAGGGTCTATCACACCACTGAGCCAAGCACAGTCCCATCTGAGCTGCGCTTAGCCCGGGGTGACCACAGCCAGCAACACAGATGGGCCAGAGGAGACTTCAGGAGAGTGAATCACTAGCAGCTATGGCAGTTTCCAGTCTTCTCCACCCATAAACACCAAAAAGAAAGTAAAAGGTCAATGGGGAACTCTGTTTCAACTGGGTGACAAAAGATCATGCCCAGCACCTGTCCCTGGAGTGAGAGGTGGCAGAGGCACAGCATATGGGTCTTCCTCCCACTTCTATGATCTCTTTGGGATACAACCATATGTACAAAAATATTTATTGCAGTTTTCTCTGTAGTAGCAAAAAACTGGAAATTAAGGAGATGCTCATTAATTGGGGAATGGCTAAACAAGTTGTGGTATATGAATGTTATGGACTACTATTGTGCTATAAGAAATGGAGAGAAGATGGTCTTCATATTCACCTGGAGAGGCTTATACAAACTGATGCTAAGTGAAAAGAGCAGATTCAGTAAAGATTTGTACACAATCACAGACACATTGTACGTGTGATGGCCAACTTTGAAAAACTGGACTCTTCTCAGCAACACACAGTTATAAGACAACTCTGCAAGTCTCAGGATGGAAGGAGATACCCACATTCAGAGAAAGATCTAGAAAGAACAGAGTTTAAATGGAGACTGAAGCAATGTACATGCTAGTGTTCTTTTCCATGTTTGGTTTTCTTTCTTTTTTCCCATTTTTCACTCCATTGGTTACAACCCTTCTATACAACCAGAGTAATGTCCAATGTGAAAGTATTTGCAGATCCTATATTTGATT
>JAQQSW010000065.1:73774-97457 GCA_028646575.1 Pseudocheirus occidentalis
AAGGGAAGGGAAGGGAAGGGAAGGGAAGGGAAGGGAAGGGAAAAGGAATTTCTTTTCAAAGTTTCTTTGAATTTCATTTACACCCCATAGTTCTTTTTCTGTATTCATCATGAGACTTTTGGAAATGTAATTGTAATGCTGAGAAAACCTAAGTATACCAAAGTTGGTGTTCTCACAATGTTGCTGTTACTATGTATGATGTTCTCTTTTGTTTTGTTTTTCACTTCATTCAGCATCTGTTCTTGTAAGTTTTCATGTTTGTTGTTCTTATGAAGATTTGATTGAAAGGGTTTAATTTTGTCTCAGGCCCATCCTTTTTTTTTCAAATTACAGTGTTTCTTTTTGTAGGATATGTAATCCTGAAAGTTGTTTTCCACTGATTTTCATTATGTCATATTCTAGTTTTTTATTTCATTTACAATCATTGGTAAATACTTTATGCTTTAAAATTACATAAATTCTTTTTACATCTTTCTGGAGAGTCAATGCAGCATAGGAAATTGAAAGCTGGCAATAAAGCTAAGGAGAAGTGAGTGCAAGTGTAGCTTCTTTTGAATAATGTCTGGGTAAGTCACTTAGCCTTTCAGTACCACAGGCAATTGTCTAAGATTGTAAATTTCAGAGGGTAACTGATCTGTATTGCTAAAAGAACTTCCTTCACCAAGGAGTTTTCCAAACCCATTAAATTACAGGTTTAGTCCCCATTCTTTAAGACTGCATAACTTTATTTGTCATTTAAGCTCTGGAACTTGGCAGTTGACAATATTAGCTTCATAAATGTTATAATTTTTATGACTTAATTTTTACCTTTTCCCATTACTTTTAGGCAATTTTTACTTTGTGTGATTTCTTTAAACACAATGTTAAGAATCTGTTTCATCATGTTACCCTACATTGTTATATCAGTTATCATATTTGCTCCTGCAGTTCTGCTTTCAAGATATTTGCTTTGATTTTCATTTGCTTCATTATCTTTCAATGCTGCAATATTTCTTGTTCCATTACTTTATATTTTATTTCTATCTCTTCCATTCTCTGCCTTTTCAGTATGTATGTTGCTTTCTTTTTCTTACTTCCCCTTCCTTTCCTCCTTTCTTTTTTGTTTTATCTTATCTCCTTTCCCTTTTCTTTGTTCCCTGCCTCCGTTCTCCCTTTCTTTCTCTTTCTTTCTTTCTTTCTTTCTTTCTTTCTTTCTTTCTTTCTTTCTTTCTTTCTTTCTTTCTTTCTTTCTTTCTTTCTTTCTTTCTTTCTTTCTTTCTTCCTTCCTTTCTCTCTCTCTCTCTCTCTCTCTCTCTCTCTCCCACTGAAACCATTAACTCTATCGTTATATTAGTATGTTGTGCTTCCTCTTGATTTTAAATTTCCTTCCTTATAAATTTCTTTTCACCAATAACTTCTTATTGAGCTTCTCAGATCAGTGGGAGCACTTGATACTTCTCATTCTTGTCAGCCTGATTATTGTTATTATAGTATCACTACTTTTTGTCATACAATTTCCCCATTTTTATTTAACTCTAATCTTTTTTATTATTCAATAAGTGTTACTGATGCCTTTTCTTTAAACTGTTTCTCTCTGTGTGTCTCTGCCTCTCTATCTCTCTGTCTTTCTCTAATGACACAATGAACATTTCTATGAGTCTGACAATGCCTGAAACGTTTTGTTTTATATTTTTCTGCCTCTCTGCTGAGGGGAGAGATGTATATATGTCAGCATTTGTTTTCCAGCTCCTTAGTGACTGTAAGTATTTAACGTCTGGTTTTCTTTCAGTGTTCTTCCCACTTCTGTTATTGTGGTATAATTATTCATCCTTTACTAATTTCTTTAGTCTTTCTGATGGTCTTTCTGAAGGATTGTTTTTCTCTTCCATTTTGTTTTTAACTCTTGTTCTTTATGTTGATTTGGACTATTTTGCCCTGTTTTAAAGAGATGAAACAAAACTTGGCTAAAGCACAGACATTTCACTAGCCATCTTTTTGAAAGCCACTTCATGATTTTTTCCTCAGTTCCATTGATTTTATTTAAATTCAATAAATTTATACAATTATTTATACATCACTATAATTTTCTAATATACTACTATAGCTGCCCTATCCAAGTGAACTTTATTAAAAAAAAACTGGGAAGAAAACCCCAAACTACTGGAAACAACAAACACATTTTTGTTATCTGAACAAAAAGTCAATATTCTGTATTGACCCCCCCTACCTCTCCAAGGAAAATAGAATTTTGATTGACCAATGTTAATTACACTCTTTCTTTTCCTTTTTTTTCTTTAAAGTTTTGTATTCTAGATGTTTTCCCTTATTTTGCTTGCTTCATTCTGCATTAGTTCTTGTGTCTTCAATTTTTTTCAGAAGTTCTCATATTCATTATTTCATAGCGCATAATATTTTATTACATATGTGTGCATACCACAATTAGTTTAGACATTTTCTATTTTTTTTCAATTACTTAAGTCATGTCTAACTCTTTGTTACTCCATTGATGGTTTTCTTGATAAAAATACTGGAATGATTTGCCATTTCCTCCTGCAGCTCATTTTGCAGTTGAGGAAGCTAAGTTAAATAGAGCAAAGTGATTGGGCCAGGGTCACACAGTTAGTAAATGTTTGAGGCTGGATATGAACTCAAGTTCATGACTCTAGTACCAGAGATTTATATACTGTGCCACCTAATTGCCCCTTCACACTTAATTGTCATTTTCTTCTGATGCCATGATAAGTACAGATATGCAGAACCAGGAGGCCATTGCAGACAATAATAGCAATATTGTGTGATGATCAGCTATGAATGATTTAACTCTTCTGTAATGGTAAGGGAATTTGAAGATCTTCCCTGCTCCTTAGCCCCTTGATAGGCTGAAGTGAATTTGAAGACCTTCCCTGATTTGAAAATATACTCTGCCCCCAATAGGCTTAGTGTGGTCACATAGAGCCTGTGGTGGGGGGCTTGCTTTTTCAGGAATGCCCACATCTTGTCACTTTGTGATTGGGCAGTGGTCATGAGGGCTGTATTGTTCTCTGATCCAGGAGAAAGCAATACATACCCTGATGTGAGATTTGCTTTGGGGCTCACTTATGGGAAGAGTTGAGTGACTTGGCCAGATGAGGCTCTGGACAGCCATTGAGTCCCTGGTTTTTAAAACCCAGATGTTGGTGCTTCTTTCTCTGGTCACTAGCTAGGTATGGATGTAATGATCACAAAGCTGGAAGCCATGGCTGTTGGTCTGTTTCTATGTCTGTATTTTTTTCTTGTAACTTCTGTTTGTATTTTCTCTGAAGTTCAGGGTGCTGACTTTCCCCCCTGAACTAGGTAAATTATATATGTTTGATTGAAGTAAGATTGTTAACCCCTTTTTGAGTTGCTTTCCTTTAGAAAAGCAGATTGAAGTACCTGTGGTAGCAACCATTGTGAGTATGCTAGGGTGCTTGCTGCTATACCCTCTTAGTAAAAAAAAATCACCCAAAACAATTGGAAAGGATTCATAATGAAAAATGTTATCTACACCTGGAGAAAGAACTGATGTACCCTGAATGCAAATTGAAGTATGCTATCATACTATCTCCACTTTATTTGGTTTTGTTTGCGTTTTTTACATTTTGTTTTGTTTTGTTTTTCTTTCAGAATATGACCAATATGGAAATATGCTTTACAAGATTGCACATGAACAACCTGTATCAAATTGCATACCATTTTAGGAAGATGGGAAGGAAGAGGAAGGAAAAAAATTGTACTCAAAATTCTGCAAAAATTAATGTATAAAATTATCTTTAGAAGATGAAGTGAGGTGTATTACCATAACTCTCTCATATTTACCTTCAAACAACCAAAAAGAGCACCCCAAAACAAACCCTAGAAGACCAGAATTTGCAAAAAGATAGGGAAAACAATCAGGAACACAGATCATCAATAAAAGTCTTTCTCACTCAAGTTAAGGTGGAGTACGTTCCATGCCAGGAAGTGGCCAAGAAAGACAGGCAGCAACAAGCCCCACCTCAGTAAATCAGAGGGAGATCCCAAGCCCCAGTGATTCGGAGTGGGAAAATGCCAACAGTAGGACTCCTACATGCCTTAGCATAGCCAGGGGAACTGAGAGACTCCAGCTCTGAGAACTACAACATGTTTCAGTGTAATTTAGGATAAAGAGGATGGCATCTTCCATTGGTCAGACCTCCACTTGCTTCAGCATAGCCCTGGGCAAACAGATAGACACCAAACCTATGGGTTCCTAAGAAAAGAGACATCCTACAGTGGCCAGAGCATCATGTGCTTCAGTAAAGCCCAGAAAAACAGGCAGCTTTCAATGGCCAGACTGTCATGTGCTTGAGTGCAGCATTGGGGAAATGCAGAAACACAAAACACTAAGCATATGACAGACAACAGAAATAGGAACACAGCTCAGCACCAGGTCAGCTGTCCAAATTCTAGAGCCTCCAGAAATACCAACCATTCCTACCAAACCCCCTCAGCTCAGCACCAGACACAAGGATCCCCCATGGGTCTCAGGGCAACATCAATGCAAGACAAGGTAAACAGCCAGGGCCTGTGGTCCCTGGCAAAAGAAGTCTGAGACAGTGTCCGTTCCTCCTGAGGAGCACAGCTCAAATTTAAAAGAAAGGAAAAAGCCCAAAAAGTTGAGCAAAAAATAAATGAATAAATAATCTGATCATAGAAAGTTACTATGGTGACAGAGAAGATCAAGACACAAACTCAGAAGAGGGCAAAAATGTCAAAACACCTATGGGTAAAACCCTAAATGAAAATGCAAAGTAGTATCTTGTCGAGAAAGAACTTACAAAAGAGCTCAAAAAGGAACTAAAAAATACAAAAGATTTAGAAGAAATATTGGGAAAAGAAATGAGGTTGATGCAGGAAAATTATGAAGAAAAAGAGTGAGATGCTTGGAAAAAGAAAACAACTGCTTAAATGGAAAAGGTAGTACAAAAACTAACTGGGAAAAACCAGGTCCTTAAAAGAGATAATTTGGCCATTGGAAGCCAAACACTGAGATATCAAGTCTCAATCAAACAGATTGAAGAAGATATATATATATGAAAATATAAAATATATATGAATATATAAAATACCTCATGGGAAAAGCAATTAACCTAGGAAATAGATGCAGGAGAGACAACGTCAGAATCATTACAATACCTGAAAGGTATAATTGAAAGGAGGACCTGGGAAGCATCTTTCAAGAAATTATCAAGAAAAACTACCCTGATGTCCTGAAACCAGAGGGAAAATAGGCATTGAAAGAATCCAACAGTCACCTCAGAAAAGAGATCCCAAAATATAAACTTCAAGGGACATTATAGCCAAATTATGGAACTATCAGGTCAGGGGAAAATACTGCAAGTGGTGAGAAAGACACAATTCAAATACCAAGGAACCACAATCGGAATTACACAAATCTTAGCAGCTGCAACATTAAAGGATCACAGGTCATGTGGCATGCTATTCCAGAAGGCAAAGAAGGTAGGAATACAAGCAAGAACTACCTACCTGATAAAATTAAGCATAATACTCCAAAGGAAAATAAAAACAAAAGCAAAAACCAAAAAAACCCAACAACATCATTCAAAGAAATAGGATTTCAAACTTTCATAAAGAGAAGACTAAAATTGAATTTTAAAAAATGAACTCTAATATCAAGACCCAAGAGAAGCCTAAAAAGGTTAAAAAAAGGAAAAAAAAAGAAAACAAAGGATTCAATGGAGCGAAAATGTGTACATCCCCACATGAAGATGATACTTGTAATTCTTAAAAAGTGCATCACTTATAGTACAAAAAGAAGGAAAAGAGACAGAGGATATAGAAATAAGGTAAAATGGAGGGAATGACACCAAAATAAATAAGGGCTGAGGAAGAAGTGTACACAGTGGAAGAGGCAGAATGGGATAAATTATTTCACATGAAGAGGCCTAAAAAGCCTTTTACATTGGAGGGAAAGAATGGAAGTAGGAGATCTACGTCACTTGAACATTACTCTCATCAGGATTAGCTCAAATAAGGAATGATATACACAAACAGTTGAATATAGGAATAGACATTTTCTGGCAGGAAAGAAGGAGGTGAGGAGATTAGCTAAAGTGGGGCAGAAGGGCCTGACAGAGGAAAGGGTAGACAGGGGAAGGCAATAGACAGAACCACAACAAGGGAAATGCCAAGGAGGGAAAAGATGAAAGGAGAAAGAGGACAAACAAGATGAAATATAGGACGGAAGGAAATACACAGCTAGTAGTTGTAATTGTACATGTGAATGGGATTAAATCTTCCACAAAACAAAAGCTGATAGCAGAGTGGATAAATAAAACAAAACAAAACAGAATGCTACAATGTGGTGTTTATAAGAAACACACTTGAAACAGAGACACACATAGAATAAAGGTAAGGTGATGGAGCAGAATCTGTTATGCTTCTGAAGATGAAGAAGAAGAAGAAGAAGAAGAAGAAGAAGAAGAAGAACAAGAACAAGAACAAGAAGAACAAGAAGATGAAGAAAAGATAGCAATCCTGATCTCAGCCAAAGAAAAAACAAAAATTTGCCTAATTAAAGGAGAAAAAGAAGGAAAGTAAATCTTTCTAAAAGGTACCAAAGGCAATGAAATAATAATATCAATACTACACATATATACACCAAGTGGTATTATGTTCAAATTCTCAAAAAAGAAGTTAAGTGAGTTACAGTTTCATGACAAGAGATAGCATTATCAAATTTAAAACAAATACTTTTGATTATATTAAATTAAAAAGCTTTTGCGCAATCAAAACCAAATGAAACCAAGATTAGAAGGAAAGCAGAAAGCTAAGAAACAATTTTTGCAAGTGTCTGATAAAGGTCTCATTTTTCCAG
This sequence comes from Pseudocheirus occidentalis, assembly GCA_028646575.1. Classification (NCBI taxonomy): domain Eukaryota; kingdom Metazoa; phylum Chordata; class Mammalia; order Diprotodontia; family Pseudocheiridae; genus Pseudocheirus; species Pseudocheirus occidentalis. The sequence goes on from JAQQSW010000065.1 coordinate 80,631, forward strand.
TATAGAGAACTGAGCAAACTTATAATAATACAAACCATACCCCAAATGATAAATGATCAAAGGATATTAACAGTGTTCAGATGAAAAAATAAAGCTATAAGCATGTGAAGAAGTGTTCTAAATCACTTTTGATTAGAGAAATGCAAATTAAGATAACTCTGAGGTTCCACCTCACACCTGTAATCTTAGCTAATATGACAAAAAGGGAAAATGATAAATGTTGGAGAAGGCTTGGGAAAATTGGGACACTAATATAATGTTGGAGTTGTGACCTGATACAACCTTTATGGGTAGTAGTTCATAACTATGACCAAAGGGCAACCAAACTGTGCATATGCTTTAATAGAGCAATCCCACTACCAGGTCTATATCCCAAAGAGATCATAAAAAAGTCTAAAGGATCTACAGATTCAAAAATTTTATAGCTGCCCTTTTTGTGATGACAAAATATTAGATATTGAGGGGACGTCCATCAATTGCAGAATGGATGAATAAGCTATGGTATATGAACATAATGGAATATTATTGTGCAATAAAAATCATAAATTGGCAGATTTTCAGAAAAATGTGGAAAAACTTATACAAACTGATGAAAAGTAAAATGCACAGAACCAGGAAAACAGTGTCTACAGTATTTGCAAAATTGTGTGATGATCAGTTATGAGTGACTGAGCTCTTCTCAACCATACAAATTGTACTGTGCTGCCAAGACAAATGCAAAGAAATGCATATCCAGAAAAACAACCGATACCCTCTGAATGCAGATAGTAACATATTTTTTTCACTTACTTTATTCTTGTTTGAGTTCTTTGTTTTTCTTTTGATCTGATTCTTCTTTAAAAACTGTAACTAATATGGTAATATGTTTTATATGAGAGCTTACGCATAACCCATATCAAATTGCCTATCATTTTAGGAAGAGAGGAGGGGAGGGAAAGAGGAAGAAAAAATCCTAAATGTGTTATATGACTCCCAGTCATAAAATTACAGAATCTCCAAGCTAGAAGCAAGACTATTTCAATCTCTCGATAATACCATGATGTCCCATTGACCTATGTTTAAAAGTTTGAGTCATCTTTAACTCCTTCTTACTCTATCATCACCTACCACCCTTTCTCAACTTATCTAAACTGGCCATGAACCCGGTGAAGTCCCTTTTATATTTCAATGAATGCTTTATTAGTTCAGATCTCCATCATTTTTCATGTGGGACAGAAATATAGTTTTAACTATTTATATCTATTTTATCTTTCCAGTCTTTCTATGTCCTGTTGAAAAACTTTCATACGTTTTCATATAGATTTGATGATTGCATTCCTTCTTAAGGGAAAAAAAATTACTCTTGCTAAAAAGCAATAACCTTTAGCAGAGTATGTAAGGCTCTCTCTACTTCTCATCACATTCCCAGACTTCCAAATCAAATCCAAACTGTTTTCTTTTACTTTCATGACTTTTTAATGTGGCTTTCTATGTATGCTTAGATGTCTTCTTCTTACTAAACTCTCCTCTGTTCTTTCTGACTTTTCATATACTACAAAAGCTTCTAGTCTTAGTTCATATGCTACCTGCTTCAAGTTTTCCTTAACCAGCTCATCAAAAAACATTAGATACTTCTCCACTGGACTCTCATAATACTTTAAATTTATCCCTCATATGCCATTATTAAACATTATTTTCCATTCTAGTAATTTTTCTGCATTTTTACCCACTGTCCCCTTCCCACACTATCAGTTCCTTAAGGCCACAAACCATATCTAATAGCTGTTTGTACTCTTAATTTCCTAGCACAATGCTTCATACTAATTATTCATTTAATTAATGCTATTTCATTTTAATCAAAGAAATGATAACTTTAATTACAAAGGAAAAATAATTTTGATAACATAAAAAAGTCAGTTTTGAAAAAAAAACCACAAATAATATACCTAGAAAAAAAGAGAAATGGTCAGTTGGAGGAATTATTAAAGCTCTTTGTCTCAAATTTCTCAGTTAGGATTTGGTATCTCAGATATGTAGAACCCAGACACATGTAACCAAAAGCCATTTTTAACAAATAGGTGATCAAAAGATACAAACAAAAAGTTTTCAAAAGAATTATAACTGTTATCAATGTTATTAATAAGTGGTCTCAATCACTAATAAGAGAATTCAAATCAAAACAAGCAAAACAAGCAAACTGCAAAGATGACAAAAATTGTGAATAGTCAATGACAGAGAGGTTATGGGGTCAACTTATACATTGTTGGTTGAATTATGATTTAGTGCAACCATTGTGAAAAATCAATGTGCAAATTTGCAGATAAAGTAGCTAAAATGTCCCCTGCTAGGAATATAAACTGAAGAGGTAATTGACAAAAAGAAATATCCCATATATACCAATCAATAAATAGTGGTCCTCTTTTCAGGGGGCTTACAGGGGTTATAATAAAGAACTGGAAACTAATTGGACGTCCATCAATTGGAGAATGACTGATTGTAGTGATTGTAATTGTATTGTAGTGATATAAATGGAAAGTTACTGTGCTATAGGAAATCATGGTCATGATTAATACAGAAGAAGTAAGGATAGCTTGGGCCAGTGGTTTCTAGGAGAAACACAGCATTAATATTTAAAATATAATTCAAAAATAGCTACTTTTCAAAAAGTTCAATTAATCAGTCCTTTCAAAAAAGAAAATGTTTCAATGATGAATAATTCTCAAGCTACTAGGAACTATGGGAACTGTTTATGACTCTCAAACTTTTCATGAAATGTTCTTTTCCGTTTTCTTCTATTCTCTTGTGGAGGGAGAATGAGTGAACTCCAGAGTAAAAGGTGTTTAGTGATGGTTACTTTTTACCAAAATGATAAAAGCTAACTTCACAAATCAGCTTGGTTGACATTTCTGAAATGTTTGTCTGGAGCAGATAAACAGAAGTCTTTCTTTTTCTTTTTTTGGTTGAACTCTAGTTCCTAGATGGCACCTTAAAGTGAAATGAAGAGGCATCAAAATACATCTATTATCTGTCAAGTTCAAGAAATATAAAAAAGCAAAGGACACTTTCTTAGCATTCTTACAATGAACGCTTAAACATCAACAGGATTTAGAAGAAAAAAACAGTTTCAAAAAGATGAAAATTTCATTGACATTTTTCCATAGCAGCTAAAATATTAACAGAGGTTTGGGGCTTGAGGAATAATTTCTAAAAAGGGCTATTTTAGATAAGCAAATATATTCATTTTCTAAATGGAAATATTACTGAGAAATATCTCAGCAGTTATTCTACATAGCTATTTCATTGAAAAATAGAATTTAAATACATGAAAGTTCTCAGAATAAAATAGAATTGGTGGAGTCAGTTGGAAATATACATGGGGGACTACTAAATTGTACATAAGAAACCCTGTTGGCTGCATATTGATTTAGAAAAACACATATTAATATTACATGTGCCTTGTTATATTTTATTTATTTTGCCAAGTATTTTCCACTTGTATTTGAGTCTTGTTTGGACCACAATTGAAAGTGTTATGAACTGCTTGTGGTTCATGGGGTCATGTGTTTGAGATCTCTGATGTAGATAGTGTTTTTAATGAAGAAAATCAGGAGTTGCTATTTACATCACCATAATCTTGGGCCTACTTTTCTTTTAATGACCTTTATTAAATTTAGTTAGGCTGGTCATTCAGGATCTCTATGAGGGTCCTGATATTGAAGAGTGATTTCTTATACTTAGAAATGTCCTCCAGGGTTCTTGCGTAGGGGTGACATTTTTCTGACGGCATCAGCTCTGGAATCTGGCAGTCTCAGCTTTATGACATACACCATCACTCAAAAAGTTTAGCATAAATAGTTCAAACAATAAAAATACAACAACCACCATAATAGCAAAGTGATGAAGATAGACTATTACCTAAATGACAACATGAAGCTGTACAGAAAACCCATATTACATCATGTGTTCAGGTAAACATGAAATGGTAAATCATACTGAATGGAATAAGTACACTGAATGGCCTCTGGAAAAAATATCAAATGACTATCCTCTCCTTGAAGCAAAGAACCATTTTGATTATTTCTTAGGGCATGCATTTTCTTCTAGTGATGTTATATGGTTACACCACTACATACAAGTAACGGAATATTAGGGTCACCAAAGGATCACATTGAGGAATCTCAAAAAGGCAATTGGCAAATGCATGCTGCATATGAATAGTCTTAAATCCATTATGAATGAAGAATTAGGTTTGAAAAAATATGGAAAATGTATCATTAAATATTATTACTAATATAAATAAAATAAGCAAATCTTGTATGAAGAGTGAAGGATGCTAAACAAAAAAAATGCATATGATCCTTTTCTGTGTCAGGAGAACAAGATGAATGATCCCTGAGTATTTTAGGGTACTCTCTGGTAAACATATGAGAAGATATGAAGAGCTGTGTAGTATTAGTAAGAATGTTGAGACTATGATCTGCATTGCTAGAAGCAAAGTTCATGCAGTAAGATTATAGTATTGATCTTTAATAGCAGACATACAGTCATGATTGATCTTAGATCTAAAGGCTTCCTAGCTGGTTTGGATTGGCCAGATTTCATCCTCTGCTTACATGGCTTTCCAGAAACTAGGGTGATTTCTCTAAAGCATTAGAGCAGAAATTTAATAGAAGCTTATGTATCTGATTTTGGAAAAGTAAAGGTTTATCAGAGAGAGAAAATGACTTCATTAAGAAGTGTCAATATATGTTCAATATTACTGATGAGTGGTTTCCTTTCTGTCTTACAATTCCTAATAAATGAAGAATCTCAAAGGAGGAAAGAAATTGCTGTTGCCTTCTGTGAAAAAATATGGGATCTTATTTCCACAGACTTCAAAAAGCCAAACTTATGTAGCTCATAAACTCACTGGGGTCCAGATTTGTTCATATTGAAACCTTGGACTGATTATAAAAGCCCCATTTTTGTCAGAGACAGTAATCCAGCAGAAAGCTTCTTTAAAGCCAGAAATCTAAACTGAATAAAAGTAAATGACAATCATTTCCATTGAAAAGGCCTGTTAGTATGTGTATTATAGCTGAAAATTCAAATGAGGATTGAGAATGGCAATACAATATTAAAATATTATTGCTTTAACTTTCAAACATTAAAGAGTCATTTGATTAGTTTAAGGTCTAAAAAGTTTCTTTAAAATCAGTGACTCTTTTTCAACAGCACAGTCAGGAATATATTTGTTATTTAGTCATTTTCAGTCAAATCCAACTCTTTGTGACCCTTTTCAGAGTTTTCTTGGCAAAGATACTAGTTTGTCATTTCCTTTTCCAGCTCATTTTACCATTGAAGAAACTGAAGCAAGCAAGGAAAATAATTTGCCATCATATAACTATTAAGGGTCTGAGACTGAATTTGACCCAGGTCTTCCTGACTTCAGGCCCAGTGCTCTATCCACTGAGCAACCTACCAGCCTAAAAGGTCTTTAGAGAGTGCTTCAAATTTAAATTCAGAAAGACCTTGAATTTCGTTATCTTTCAGTTAATTAGACCATTTTTAGAGTAAAACTGACAGTTGGTCATTGGGAATAATATTAGGCAAAATAAAGTAAAAGGCAAAGACAGGGCAGTTTAAAGATGTCCATGATTGATACTTTCTGAACACTGCTTAGAAAAATATTTCATCTTTAGGATTCATTGGTTTAGATATTCAACTACCTTTTTAACTTAGAGGAAACTGTATTTGAAAAGCCACCAAAATCAAGCAATATGTGTTCATCAAAATTGTACAGAGCTCAAAAGGTAAGATTATTTTCTAATCAAATGATAGGATATTTTAATAAAATAGTTGTATTAAATTATAGTCCCATTTGAGTGTTTTAAAATGGAACTAAAGTTGAGATGGTTGTTGGTAGAATTAATGAATGATTTAACCATGTCTGCTTATAATAAGGATAATACTAAAATAACTAAAATGTGCACATATTTTATCCCTTATATTTTTTTGCTTAGACATACCCCTTGTGGACAGAACAGTCCTATATATAAGAACATGTTCATAACAAAACATTGTGGTAACTAATAATTAAAATGAGGTAGATGTAAATCAACTGAGGAATAACTAACCACATTTATATTACATGGATGTAATTAGACATGACGAGATTTTTCAAAAGTGACTGAAAAACTCAGAAAAAAATAGCAAGTCATATGAACTCATTGTAGTAAGCAGAAACACAATAGCTGTGCATAATAGTGAAGTTTGCATTTTTCTCTCTTTAAAAACAAATAAAACACTTCAATCTTTTTTTTTTAAACAAGGGTACTATCTGAATTGAGGAGTGGAAAGAAGAATGCTCAGAAATGTGATGATGCATTTATCAATTAAACAATTATGGAACACATTTAGAAAATGTAAGAGGGTACATTAATTACATCTTTGGAAGGTAGTTTAATTTATAGTATCAGACAGGGTGCTATACATAAAGTAAGGAAACCTTAGGTTCATATTTCATATTTTCCTCACACCACCTGTTTTACTTGGGGCATGACCCTAGTCAGGTCAATTAGCCTCAAATGTGGAAAATAGCATGTAGCAAAGTTTTTAAGGATCAGATCAATTAAAATGATTTATTTATATATTTATATATGCCAAGATCTCTGTAAATGCAATCCGTAAGAAAAAAACTGTTATTACATAGTGATTTGAAGAGGACATACATACATTATCTCATTTAATCTGCCCATTAGTCTGAAGAAATAGGAGGGGATAGAATTTTGCCCAGTTTTTTGATGGAAGCAATTTTGGTCAAAGAATTTAAGGGACTTGCACCAGTTCACAACTAGGACATAGGAAAGAGAAACTCAGATCCAGATCTTTCAACTCCCTGAGCAGTATACTTTCTATCATAACATACTACCTGATATATCTATGAACATACACACACATACACACCAGATATAGGTACTCATGTATTGAATACATAGGCATATACACAAATCTGTGTAATACTTATATGTATATGTATATAAATAAATACACTTGTATGTATATGCATATATATGCACACATATATGTTCTGTATAATGTAGACACACACATAGAGTTGCTGAAGGATGTTGCATTTTTCCCATGAGATACTTTTCCAATTCCATTGAAGACAGAATAATTCATCATTACTGACAAGAATGAGTCTATTAGAATATATCAAGGAATATATTATGGGTGGAAATGTAATAGCCATTGCAATAGATATTTTGACAACCAAATTTGCCTGATTTTCAACTGTTCTTGTTGACTCTAAAGTGATATTTTAAAAACATCTCTAAAAAGAAAACCGCATATTCCTCCATAACTTGGGATCTAGTAAATATTGTGCTGAAGACTGATGATTAATTTGACTTTGCGGACAGGAAAGACTTACACCAGTGGTTGTCAACCTGAGGGTTGCAACCCCTTTTGGGGATGAACGGGGTCACCTAAGACCATTGGACAACACATATTTCCGATGGTCTTAGGAACTGAGACAGCACTCCTCTATCTGTCTCCAGGAAGGTCCAGCCACATGCAGATATACCCACACACAAGTATTAAAGGGCTGTGGCATTAGGAAGGTTGAGAACCAGTGGTTTACACAATTTTAAGGAGAGATTATATATGTAATGAGAAGCTGCATAATAAGTTGGCAATAGTACAAAATAGCTCCCCTGAATTATAGAGCTATAGAACCTTTCTTCATTTCATTATTATAACCCAGAAATCACAGGCTATTTTTCTCCTTCTTCTTCTTCTTCTTCACCCATTAAGTACTGACACCACAGTCATGCTTCCTCTGCCAGGTCTGGATGGCCCTCAGAAGTCTTTGGCAGCTCTTGCTGGTTCTTGGAAGCTCTCAGCAGGAGGTTGGCTGGCTCTCTGAAGAAGCTCTACCACCACAAGTTCTGTTCTCAAACTCAAAATTGCTTTCTACAGCTCTGTTCTCAAAATAAAAATCACTTTATCCAGGTTCCACATGGCTTGCTCCAAGAAATTCTGTCTCAGTTCCCAATTCTCATTTCTCTTCTCAGTTCTTCTCTATTCTCAGTTCAGTCTTAAGTCCGGCAGTAGCAGCCCAGCCTCCGGATGCTCACTGAGAGAAATTCTTTCTCTCTCTGACTCTCTCTGTCTTTGTCTCTTTGTCTCTGTTTCTCTGTCTCTGTGTCTCTGTCTCTGTCTCTGTCTGTATTTCTGTCTGTCTGTCTCTGTCTGTCTCTGTCTCTGTCTCTTTCTCTCTCTCTCTCTCTCTCTCTCTCTCTCTCTCTCTCTCTCTCTTTCTCTCTCTCTCTGTCTCTGTCTCTGTCTCTTTCTCTGTCTCTCTCTCTCCAGCAGTAGTTGTTCTGCCTCTAGGATGCATGACCCAAGAAGTTCTAACTCTCCCAACTGGGGCTTTTCCTTACATATGGTATTAGCTCCTCCTTGTACAGCCCCTTGATGTTATGTCAGCAACAGGGGTTCATACCTTCTGTTTCTTTACAGAGATTTAATTTGAAACTAAGTGCTAAGTACCTGTTAGCTTGGCATTACAAGGGATCTTCAAATTTCATTACTGTTATGGGGGTTCAGGTTTAGTTTTTAATTATAACTTAATTTAATAATTTTATTTGTTTTAGGTTTATTTTTTTTTCCTCTAAGCAATTATATATGTCTTTTACTTCATCAAACATGCATTATTGACAATGGTTAATTTTGAGGATTGAGTTCATGTGTGTGCTGGAACAACAATTTTTGTTGTAATTTAAATCACATCAACCAGTTTTTCATTCCCCTACATGAATAATGAGACATAGATGTTTACATTGATAGAAAGGGAGGGGGAGAAGAGAAAGTGATAGAGAAAGGAAGAATGAGAGAGAGGGAGAGAGACAGAGACAGAGAGACAGAGAGAGAGAGTGAGAGAGAGAGAGAGAGAAAAGGAGGGAGGGAGGGAGGGAGACATATAGAGAAAGAGAAGCTTTTACATGAACTTCTGCATGGACTATGTGACACTAATTGAAGAAATATCTAGTAATGGAGTACAAAGAAAATAAAATGTATATTTTTATTACAATAAAACCTGAGAAGGGATTGAAGGATTTTCAGCAGTTTGTCTGACTTCCATAATGCATGGTTTTCTCCTAAAGTTTGAAACTTTTTAATAATTCTATTTTCTTTGCATGTGTGCTTTCTGTATGATGTCCAGACAGATTGGAATTGGAACTTTGAGACTAATTTTCAATAAGCCAATCAGTAAACTCAATATCATAGAGAAAATGCTGGCTTGAAATTCCCAGATTTGTTATGAAATATTTTGAAAGCAGGTTGCATTGCTTTCAGGAAATGGTGCAGCTAGCTCCTATACTGATTACAGTATTGTGATGAAAATAAGGGTTCATCTTTTTAATATTTATACTCAATGATTGTTAATATAAAGTGGTATGATAGAAAGTCACTAACAAATGAAAGAATTTAAAGAACTAAATCTGAATGTAACATATACTGAAACAGAGAGGCACCTTGTGGATGTGAAAAATCAGCAACAGATTATTGAAAAGAAACACCTGAGATGTCTATGAGTAGATGATACCATTAAGGATATTTATGACTTAAAAAAAAAAGTTGAACTGGTCATGCAGGAATAATGGGGGATGGCAGGCATATAACCAGAGTTCTTCAGTGGTAGCTTGACAATTTGGGGAGAAAACAAAGAAAGGATACAGCACAATTAGTATAAATTCTTGGGAAGAGGAGGATGAGTCTCATGGTTTTGAGAGACAGCCATGGATGGATTTTGATTTGCATTACTGGAGGGAACTCTCAAAATAAGGAAATCAGAGATTCATACAAGTATTTAACTATTTTGAGTATTATGAATAATTGGTGATATTTTCCTCTTTTGGATAATGTGAATTATTGAAGTTACAAAACAAATATCTGGAAAAATCAGAAACTATAAAGATTGTTAATGGTTAAAATTAATTTCATCTCATTTATGAACCTCTTATCCATGAATTGTTCTGAAGCCAGATAAGTTGGGTTCAAATTCTGACTCTATTCCTCACTACTTCTGTGGTCTTAGGCAAGCTACTTAATCTCTCTGGGCATCAATTTCTTTCTCTGTAGAATGTAAGGACTGGAGCAGACCTCTTAGTTTCTTTCTCGCTTTAAGTTCTATGACACTATGAAGGAACATTTAAATTCAATGATATTTATCTTATCACATAACCCTTCAGTTGTATGTGAATGGAAATATAATTTTCTTCTACTTGATAAAACACCAAAGTTAATCTAATATTGATTTTGGAATGATCTCCCCCAACCTATCAGGAACAATAGGAATGAAGAATAATGGCAAGTAGGGGAATAGCTATTTTAAAAAAAATGTTGGCCAGATATAGGGAAACTAAATGATAATGAAAAATGGAGAAGATGGTTGTTTGGAGTTATATTTATAGTAGTTAAGCATTTTGAAATCTTTTTTTTTCCTCTTGTTGAAATGCCTTCCTCCAAATAATTATGTTTTTGCTTTGTTTTGTTTCCAACAGTAGAACACAATATATACTTAAAAAACGTATAGAGTAGGGTTGGAATTTACCTGAACTAATCCCATTTTCAGCTACTCACAGGGCAGAAACTGACTTAATTTTTTTGTTTTCTTATTTATAGTGCCTAAGAAAATATTCTACTTATACCAGGGACTTAATAAAGGTATGTTCCTTTAATGTTTAACTTATCCCCCTGAGAATGACTTTCTAATCTGGTAAATAGCTACTTTTGTGATCCCAGATGTCACTTTATTTCTTCAATATAAATATCAAAATATTTTACCAGTGAGTCAGCCTAGTGGAGAATTAAACAGGTGGACTTAAGTTAAAGAAAGGGAAAGGCCATTGGGTGGGTTCAGGCAGAGAAGAAATTTTCTTTTTTCATCTTTTCCCCTCATCTCCCAGGCCATCAAATGTTTGGGGTTTTTTTGTTGTTGTTTTTTTGTTTTATTTTGTTTTGTTGGTGAAATTGGACCACTAGGAGAAAACTCTTATAACTATGAGCAAAGAGGTATTCCAAAGACAAATAGGTCTTCTGAGCAAAGCAGAGGTTAGATATCTGTTCTACGAACTCATATCTGAAAGAACAGTTTCAGCAGTTTCCCTGGCAAAGATTAAGTGGAAAGGCGCCTTTTCAATCTCTTACCCAGCCACCATATGACCTGAGCAAATGGTACGTGTGCTTGTGTTTATTCTTACTCCCAAATGAATGAGCATTCAAGATACCAGTGCACAACTGACCTGATGTATTTGAGAAGCCTAAAGGCTCCACTTTTGACCAGGAGTGTCTGTGATACCACTATCACCCTGTCAGTAGTGACTGACAACACAAGAAGCAATTGTAGATGGCTTCAAATAACTGGAAAATTAAAGTTTTACAAACGTTAAGAGCTTCTGCTTTTGCTCATCTAAATAAGGCAGTAACTTTGGTGCCTGTTATAGTAGTGGAGCAACAAGATGATGCAGTGAATACAGCACCAGTCCTGGAGTCAGGAAGACTTATCTTCCTTAGTTCAAATCTGGCTTCACACACTTACTGCCTGTGTAGCCCTGTTTCCCTCAGTTTCTTGGTCTATAAAATGAACTGGAGAGGGAAATAGCAAACCATTCCAGTATCTCTGCAAAGAAAACCACAAATGGGATCATAAAGAGGTGATCATAAATGAAAAATAATTGAAAATGAATTGATAAAAAGTGAAAAATGCTAGCTGTGTACTCAACTGAGGCACAAAGCCTTGGAAACCAGAAGGAATCTATATTGAAAAAGAATTTTATGAGGATACCATAAAGGAAAGAAAATGGTTCCCAGTACTTGGACTTTCAAAATGTTTTTTTTTTCATACATATTCCTTCCATGTGTGCTTTAATACCTTTAAGTTTATATCCCTTATTCCCCCCAAAAGCTAACAGATTTGTAGAAAATTATACCCCACAATTTTTGGGTGATTTTTTAAAAGTATTTTAAGTGCTATGCCTAAATAACTTTTCTAATAGTTAACTGAGGGTACTAAATAATTGCTAATGGCAAGTGTAATGGTGGTAACTGATAAACAATAGTACCATAAACCCAAACTCTCAAGATTACCTCCAAGGATCCTATGGATAAGTTATAGATAACTAAAGATCTGGTAACTCTAAATCATGCATCATCATCGTCATCACACACACACACACACACACACACAAGTCTTTATCATTGCCCATTATTTGGTAATGTTATCAGATCTCTCACAAAAAGTCAAAAAATGACTTGATCAATAAATATCAATGAAAATGGGAAAATGTGCAAGGAATCTTCCATGGCTTCATTCCTCTCTTCGCTACAGCGTTGATTTTCATCCACAGGACTTTCTGTATTAAATCATATGCCCAGTCCAGCCAGAACTAAGGGATTCCCAAATCACCTACCTTATGTGCGCGCTCAACCTCAGCCACCTCTATGGCTCTCTGGGAAACCCCTGGATCGGACAGACTAGTCGGACATGTCCTGGTGAAGTAGCAAAGGTCTCTTTATTCTATCCTATTGTGTGCTGTTGTGTGCCCCCTTTCCCTCAGCCCTCTTTGCCTTTTATTGATCATTTGTCTGCCTCCTGTCCTGGGCCTCAGCAACAGAGACGTGATTGGTGGGGAGTGCTCCTCCATTGATGGTGCATGCTCAATGCCTACATACCCTTTGTCCCCCAAAGCACCCGTTCTCATGAGAAACGGAATACTGAGATCTTGGTAAACAGGACGTTTGGTCCAAGGCAGAGTATACACACAGATGCCTCTGGGACTTGAGCCAGGTTCTCCCATGTTTGCAAGGACACGCTGACCAGGGTCAGACATCTGGTCACACAAGGCCTGAAGACTTAAAAGGTCCGTACAATCATAGAAACCTCTTCAACCTGAAAGGTCACTGCACCCCTGGATTACTGCTCACATTAGATATGCTTTCCTACCTCTGCATCCTCTCTCTGGGACTGGTTGGTTCCTCCCTTGACCTTCATTCTAGGAATGAGAGCCAGGACAGAAATGTTTTCATTACTCTCCAGTCTGCACTGCTGATTCATCTCCATGAGAGGTTCTCTACCTTGCCCTCATTTTTCAGGCCCTCCCATTTCTGTTCCATTGTATATATTCTCTCCTTCCATTAGAATATTAACTCCTTGAAAAGTAAATAATTAAGAGGAACATTTTTTTTTCCTTAATAATCTGATAGTAATTGTATTCTCAGAGTTTTTAGCAGGGTAACTGGCAAATAGGATTCAATATGCTTGCTGATTTTACTTGAATTCACATTTAAGTGTTAGGTTGTCTAATATAGGATTCAAACTCCATATTATTTTTCTTTATATTTTGGACATTAATTAATTAATTTGTTCATTTGTTTGTTTATTTGTTTATTTATTTTGGCATGTTTGGGATGTTGTTGTGCATTCTTTAAATACCTCAAAATATAATCTAGGTAACATTGAATTAAAATTTTCTCTTTTATTGTAGGCAATTTTATGTTGTTTCTATAATCTTTATTGCATGTCTGGAATAATTCTCACGTTCAGGATTGAGAATACAAAATAATCTAAGGAAATATGATTTACCACAGCATAAGTAAATTACTAGGAACAAAGAAAGAACTAGTAAAAGAATGAAAAGACTAAAGGAGAACATTATCCCCATGGACAGAGTTTCTCATATTAAAAAAAAAAATTCATCTTTGTACCCTTCTACATAAAACAAGATGGAAGATATTCAAAGTAACTTAAAAAAAGTCATACTGAAGAGGTTTATCCAAAGAGGGTTAGCATTGCCTGAGACCCCAAAATACCAACACACTAGGCCCTGCCAAAAGAATTCAACTCAAGTCTTCTCAGCCAGAGAAAAGTAAAGTTTATTGAAAGTTCACCATACTGAGCAGCCTCTTAAGGAGCCTAGGTACCTATGAGGCTTGCATTGGGTAAGCAGGACAGAGTAAGTCTGTCACAGAATAAATTTGTGCTAGGCAATTCTAAGGTGCTTTCACAGAGCAAGTCTGTGCTAGGGCATTCTGTGGCACTCTCATACCACATGGAGGGGAAATAGGACTCTATATACAGAAAGGTTGTGGGAGGAATCTAGGGGTGGTCTAGAGGTGGAATTTGGGAGGGTCTTTAGGATGAGTCAGATGAGGTCAGATGCCAGTAATGAGTGATTAAGGGTGGGAAGTTGCTGGAGGCTACCTGGAGACCATAAACAATGGTGGGCCAGGCCAGTTCAAGGGTGAAACAGCAACACCAAGGGTGGGAAACAGTCAAAACAAAGGAGGGCTAAAGACTTGGGCAGAGACACAACTTAAGGCCCATAACATTAGGGAAATGCCTTCCCTTGGGAAGATTCAAGGAAAGCTCAAGGAGTGTTCCCAGAGCCTACACCTCATCAATACCAAATCATAATCTAGCTAATCTATAAACACACACACACACACACACACACACACACACACACACACACACACACACGCACGCGCGCGCGCGCACACACATACACACAAATAATAATAACACAGAGCCAAATAATGCAGTACCTAGCTCCTGAAACATCAAGGAAGCCAATGACAATAGACGAAAGAGTATGTGGTGGGGTATAAAGTGTGAAAAGACTGGAAATGTAGGGACATTTGTCTTGGCAAGGAGAATAGTCATCTCCTTAAGTGAGGATTGTTACAGAAGACACCAAAGAGTTAATGAACGGTGAGAAGAGGAAACTCAGGAAATTGCCTCAATTTTTTTCAATGAAACTTGAGGCAACTTCCTCAACTGAGAGTGGAAGGGAAAGGATTGCTTTGAGAGATTTAAAGAAAGAAAGATGAGAAAGTTTAAAATAGACAATGAGGAAAGTGGGATAGTAAATCAATAAGGTAAAGAATAGTTTGTCTGCTTTACTCTAGCAGGGGTCTAGCTGAGACAACATAAAATTGTAATGGACTTACAGTATTATAGACAGACTTTTTGAGGAGTTTAGTTCCAAAGGTCAGAAGAGATATAGAACAACAGCTATCAGAGATTGAAGAATTAAGTGAATTTTTTGTTGGTCTTTTTTGTTTCATTTAGTTTTGTTTTGTTTTCCAGGACTGAGAAAACATGAGAATGTTTATAGGACCTAAGGAAAGACATAGGGAGAGATTGAAAATAAGTGATGGAAGAGGGATGACAGAGGGGGCGGACTTTTGAAGGAGATGGACTAGAATGGGATCATTTGAACTAGTAGAGGGTGCAGTCTTGGTAAGGTGTAAGGATATCTCACCATGTGAGAAAAGGGTAAAAGAGGAAGTAGTGGAGAAGACATCTGAATAATAGGTAATAAGGAAGAGTAGGAAAATATGACTGTTTTCCCAAAAGTGATGCATATTGTACTCTGAACAAGTTTCTGAGATAAACATTCAAATTTCCAATTTATTTTTAAAGGAGTAATCGAGAGATATTTCTCACTGCTGAGCAATATAGATTTTTCACTGTGAAAATCAGTTAAATTTACATTACTGGTCAGGTTTATTGCAAATATTTTGAAAACAAAATTTCCAGCTGTGGCTAATAGATGAAATATGTTGGTGACCAAAATATTTCTGTTACATTTCCATGTTTGAACAACATGTAGTATGCCCCTCCCTCCTATTTTTTTTTTCAATTATGGGCTTTTCTGTTCTGCAGGGTAGGAAATTTGGTAAATGTTTTGTTATTCTGTCTTCAATGGAAAGAAGAATTGGAATTGCTTTCTATGTTAAAAGAAATAAAATCATTAGCTTAATTGAGAAACACAGTAACATCTTTCTTGACAAATAAAAAAAGAGGTCCTCAAGATCAGAAATGAAATAGAGTTGTTAAGGGAGAGAATGATTTAAAGTCTTAAGAGATTGTGTTTAAAGTAATTAGATGGGGAAAATGCAACGTTTTGAAAGAACTTGAAGAAAGAAATAACATTTTGCAGAGGTTAAAAAAGGATTGGGAAGTATAGCAATTTCCTTTTAAATTTAAGTTTTAAAGAATTTTCATTAAAGTGGAAATCAGTAAGAAAATAAAAGAATGAATACAGTAAAATATGAAGATTATTATTTTAGGACTATTGTGGCAACTATGAAACATCAAAGATTTTTAAAGTGTGCTAGTTAATATATGAATGGTGGGATCTGAGAAGGATTTTGCCAGACACTAGTGAAAAATTTGCTTACGGTTGAAAGCACCCAGAATTAGTGTTGTAGTCTAATAGAACTATCCATGGATCTAGGAAGGCCAAGTTTAAATAGAGACCTGAATCATTATTAAACAACAACACCAACACCAACAGAAAGAGGGGGAAATACACACATTCAATTTTTCCATTAATATTTTTATGTGCATTGGCCAAGTTTTTTTTAATATTAATCCATTTATTGATAAAGACATAGGTAGCTTAATAAGCAAAATAAAAGTTATCAATCTGAAAGGAGGTATACTGTTCACCAGCTCTCCTGCTGCCATGCTCCACCACTGTATCAATAATGTGATATTCACAACACCCATGGTGGTTATGAATATGCTGGTATAATTTTGGATCACAAAATGTAGCAAACTCTCCACATGGAGGGCAGAACCAAGGTCTTTATTCAGAAACCAGAACACTGAGTCCCAAAACCAGAAAGTCCCAAAACCAGAAAGCCAAAGTCATTATAGTGGTCACAAAGCTGATACACATAATTAATGCAGTGGACATTCACAGTCCCAACCCTTCACAAATAGAACAGGCTCCCTCAAGCAGGGAACCCTCTCAGACTCACGACAGTTCCTCAGCCTGGTCCTTGGAAGTT
>JAQQSW010000065.1:97957-113838 GCA_028646575.1 Pseudocheirus occidentalis
GATTAAATCG
Source organism: Pseudocheirus occidentalis (assembly GCA_028646575.1). Taxonomy (NCBI): domain Eukaryota; kingdom Metazoa; phylum Chordata; class Mammalia; order Diprotodontia; family Pseudocheiridae; genus Pseudocheirus; species Pseudocheirus occidentalis. The sequence continues at coordinate 97,968 of JAQQSW010000065.1, forward strand.
CTATTTTTCAGCAGATCGCTAATTTTTGCTATAGACCTATCAGGGACATACTAGAAGCACATGCACCATCAATGTGCTGAAGAAAAGAAAGTATCATACTGTGATACTTACCATGAACCAATCTGGTATCGAGAATGGAAAACCAATTGAAAAAATGAATGAATGAGTGAAATTTATATTAATTTTATGTGTGAAGCACTGTGGTATGTACTGTGAATACAAATGGAGAAAATATTCCCTGCTCTCAAGAAATTCACATTCTATTGAGGGAGACAACACATATGGAATGTGAGAGACAGTCCCTGATCATTAACATCACTTTTCAGTGAAGACAAGTAAAAACTACACATACATACATCCACACACACACACACACATGCACACACAATTGATAAATATATATACACATATATAAACACATGTGTTTCGTAGAAATATAGTATGCATATATGTAATACATATTTAGGGCAGATAGATGGCACAGGGGATAGAATGCCTGGCCTAGAGTCAGGAAGACTCATTTTCATGAGTCCAAATACAGCCTCACATCCTTACCAGCTGTGTGACCCTGAATAAGTCACTTAACCTTATTTGTCTCAGTTTCCTCACCTGTAAAATGAGCTGGAGAAGGAAATGGCAAACTACTCCAGTATCATTGCCAAGAAAACCCCAAATGACGTCACAAAGAGTCAGACATGACTGAAAAGACCCAGCAACAATGAAAATACATAAAACAAATAAACATACTCTAGCATATGTATGCACACATACCCAAACCCACACACCCAAACATAGAAACACACTTGTATATGTATATTTTCTACTTAGTATAGGATTCCTCATTTGTTATCATTTTAAAGGAAGGGTAAAGGAGTTCAAATGAATGGATAAGACAAGAAAATTCTGTGATATGTTCTTCCTAAACTGCAGTCATGACATGGGCATCTGCTGAGGAGCCACATTAATCACAGCTCCTTGAATCTGAGTTGGAAAGAACTTTAGAATCCATTTTATCTGAGAATTCTTAACTTTAGGTCAATGGATCTCCAAAGGAGTCTGTGAACAGATCCTGGAGATTCTATGAAATTGGATGGGAAACAAATTGTATCTTTATTCTTAACACTCTGAGAAAGCATCAGTTTTCTTCATCGGTCTGCAAAAGGGACCCATCACAGAAACATAACACGATACAACACACATGTACACACACATGCACACATGTGCATGAGATACAAATTCTTCATGCAGTCCAAACCATACTTATATATTTCCCTCTACAAAATTTCAAACAACGAATGGCCCATTTTTCACTTGAAGACTCCCCAAAGCATCCTATTCAATTTTTGGACAGTTCTTATGACTAAGGATTTGTTTCTTATATCATGTTAAAAATGGCCCTTTCTGTAGCTCCCACCAGATAAAACTATTTCTGTCCTCTGTGGTCAAGAAGAAATTACTTGTCAATAGTAAGATGACTAAAGAATCTCAAGAAAAACTTGATGACACAATGTAATGATTTTTGACATCTGCTCATATCCCTTCCCTGGCCACAATTTTAAGTTTCTCCTACTCTATAGGATTCTTTGGATGAGAGTTCAAACCTTTTCCATGAACTATATGATCACCTTTCTTTATTTTGTCTAACCTGTAAATGAGACTCTTTATTCCTTGAGAATGTTTAGGTGTTACTGTTGTTGTTGTTGTTGTTGTTGTTGTTGTTGTTGTTGTTGTTGTTGTTATTGTTTAAAGTTCCATTTTCTCAAGGAAAATTTATGAACACAACCTGGCTGCTAGAAAATAGTAAAGTTCCCATATCAGTAGTTACGGGGGCAGTAAGGTAGAAAAATGAGAAGTCCCCTAAGGCTGCCTGTGACCCTTCAGGTTATATGAAGCTCCTACACTGGCTGGAAATCCATTTTTTTCTATTTCCCTGTATTTAATCTACACTGACTGAAGGTCTTTATTATTATTTCGTCTCTTTAGGAATATCAGTCAGCTGAATGGCTGAAGCACTGTAATATATTTGTTCACTTTTAATGAATTATACTGACTAGCATGATTAACATAGATGGTTACATTTCAGTGGTCATCACTACAAATAGTTTAAATAACACACATTAGTCTTGTTATTCTCAGACTATAAAATAACCTATCAAAGACCTTTCCCCATTAACTCAGATAGGTTGTTGCTTCGTGAATGTCTGATACACCCGAAGACACATGTGATTCAGCTCTTGTCTTTCGCTGGCCAGTTCCCATGTTCCTAAAGCTAATAGCAAGCCCTGCTGGCACTCAAAGACTTTTTTTTTGTTGTTGTTGTTAATCCTATAATTATCTGAGAGAGCCACATGGATATTTCACATCAGCAATTCTATGCAAAGTTATTATGTTGGTGATAATTATTTCTTTCACATGCCATGTAATCAGGATTTATCATGCCATGCCCTAGCTCGGGATTGTCTAAAATACTAGTGGAGATTCAGAGGATATTGATTGGTCCAGTAATAACAGTTTAAGTCATTTGGGGAAGATACAATTTGTTCAAAGGTTTAGTATTATTTTTAAAATTTGACTTTCATGCTGGGTCGAAATCCTTGTACTTATTGTAACAGATATCATTGTTGTTCAGTTCCCCATTTTCCTGATATAAAATGTTTGAGAAGGGTTAAAATTGCCACTCTGCTATAGAAAGAGGAGGTAATGCATCTCTGCAATAGATATACATTTGATTTATATTTCTCTGCAGGGGAAGAAACGGGTGGGAGTGAAGGTGACATTTAAGTGAACATGTAGGAAACTGGCATTTGAAAGCCACACATTGTTCAAGATAAATCATCATTTAAAGGTTTTGATTCTGAGCATCTCTCTTTTCTTACTTTTTTTTGGTACTATTATTTCTGAGGTTCTATTCTAAAATGCAGCTTGGAGAACTATTATGCAAGCCATAAAAAGCCATGTTCAATGGAAATAAAATTCAGATGGAAATTTTATGATAAAGCAACATACTAACAATTGTAGTAATTTTATATTTTTAAACTTTTCCACCAATCCTTATACATTGAATTTCTGTATATATTTCTTTAAAATTATTTCCCACAGATGTTTTAAGGAAACCAAATGTTTATTATTCTCTGCTTATGTGAAGATGTTGCAATAATACACTCTATTGCAAAAGTTCTGCATTTTCTAGTGGATCTGACACCATATTTTTAATGTGCCATAGTTTTTGCCTATCAACATATTTAAAAATAAAAACATAAAAAGTCCTTCATTTGTACTGCACACAATCTTTTATCTGACTCAGAGATAATCCTTCCTTTTTCTGTTTACTAACTTATTGATATGTCTGGCCAAGATTCACATGTCTGTATCAGAAAATCCACTATCTTTACGCATGAGTTTCAGGGTAAGTATACAAGATAATATAGCCTTGCAGGTAGTGGGAAGTCAGAAAAAAAAAAAAAGAGCAGTTAAGTGCAAAATGGGTGGAAATGTGTTCAGTCAGCTCTATTTGAATCTTCTTAGTCTGCTCAGAATATTTGTGGATTAAGTTGTCAATTTGCATATGCACATATTTGTCTAAGAAAGTATATGATGGCCTCTAGTGGTGCAGAAAAAAATTGATGATTTCACTTTCATAAAAGAATCAGTAAGCAGACTAAAAGATAAAGAAGCTAAAAGACATATTGTAAAAAAAAAAGCCCTGATTTATTTTCAGAAACATTGAATTTGAAATCTTCAGAAAAAATTTGAAAAAGCAAGATTTATTATTTGAAACAGGGTTCAGTAGAACAGATATTAGTGGCTTATACCTGAATCTAACTTTATTCACACAACCGTACACCTTGGGCATTTTGATATTCTGGAACCCAGATTTCAGTGTATCAATTAGCCCTTAACTATTTTTTCTTCAATTGGGGTTAAGTGACTTGCCCAAAGTCACATAGCTAGTAAGTGTTAAATGTGTGAGTTAGGATTTGAACTCAGGTTCTCCTGACTCCAGGGTTGGTACTCTATTCACTTGGCCGCCTAGATGCCCCTGCTCTTTACTTTTCTGTAGAGTGGTATACTAAGTAGAATGATATGGTCGTTGATTTAAAAAATGAAATGACAAACTTATCAGGTCACTCCTGCTACCTTCTAAAGCAAATGTTTCCTTTATGTTGTGGATCATCTGTGAAATCATCTGTTATTACATGAAGAGACATGAAAATTAGCATCATTAATACCCAAAATGTTATTGATTTGAAAAATCGAACTCATCTGATACTATTGTTATTGGAACATAAAAAGGCATTCTTGGAAAACTGGAAGAAGAGAAATAAAAGAAAGTAAATTAGTAACATCACTGCTTCAGAAAATGTAGAAGGAAACATTTGTAATTGTGATTATTCTCAATATGATAATTAATACATTCATTCACTAATTTTAAATTTCATACTACTTTTCAATGCATTTTAAAAACATCGCATGAAGTGCTAACCAGCTGAAATCATTTAAGTCTCAAGCAGACAGCACGGAGTCGAAAGTGTGTTACTCATTTCTCTGCTCTCATATGTTATCTTAATAACTGAATTTCATGTAAGGATCAAATTAGTGTGCTTTTGAGAACAGAAAGGCATCTTTAAGGTGGGCATTCCTATACGTTGCTCTTTGATTATTCAGTTACAAAATGATATTTGTAACAAAAGAATTTCTACCTCTCCCTTATAATTGCCCTTCTCTAAGTCACAACTTTTCCTTCCTTATTCTTTTCCTTTCTCCATCACATCCTCTTTTTAAATTAATACTTGTTTTGGATTAACTTTTACCTCAGTATTCTCCTTAAAGAAAACAAATTAATAACCCCCTCCTTGTTCTATATATTCTCAATCTCAGTTTGAAAATAACATGGTTTAATGACAGGATCATATAATCCTCTGTGATGTAGCACTTACTTTCTTCTTAGAATGGGGCCATTAACTATAAATGGAATGAAATGACCTCATGGAGTATGCAATAGATATAGCAATTTCTGTATATAGAATGATTAACTAGTAAATAACAATAAAAATATTTCTCAGGTTAGAATTTCATTTAAGATTTCAGCTGTAGTATTCAGGAGGCATAATACTTGGATTTCTATTACTCTAAATACTGTGTGTGTGTATATGTGTATGTATGCAGGAAACATATGTATGTATATGACTATACAGTCATATCTATATATACATATATAGACATATGACTGTATGTATATATATAAATGTATATGACTGTATAGCTATGACTGTATAGATTAAAATGAAGATGCAGATACCAATACAGAAATAGCTATATACTTAAATACACTTAAACATATACATGCATATAGATATGAAATTCAATATCTTGAAGCTAGATATATTTTGAAACATTATTCAGATGATATGTGTGTTTTATTACTCTATTGGACTATCAGAAAATAGTGAGTTTTTTTTTTAAAGAAAGCTTTGTTAAGCTAAGTGAAGAAACAGCCTCGATCTGAAGAGCTGTCATTAGTAGCTCTCAGAGCTGAGGTGATGTTAATGCACAATGCTATATCTTAATAGTCATCTCTATTGGCTATTAAAATGCAGCATTGCACATTAAAATCACTACCCCACTGCTGTTGAAATATTTAACAAATAGGCTGTCCCTGGAAAGTGCCCTTCAGTTCAATGGGAAGCTATGGCTTCCAAATGAGCTGTCTCAGCTGCTCTTATTTTCTGGTAAAGTAGGGGTGAGGGAACCTGACTCTTCAGAAATTTTAAATTTAAATATGACTTTCAATCAGTCATACTATAAGAAACCAAGTCAAGAAAGTAGTTCTGCTTGCTCTTTCTGCAGTAACCTAGGTTCTTTACATGATCATATAAGGAGTCAGTGAGGCACGTAGTAGTGGTGGAGTGGATGGAGGGAGTAAAAGATATTGATGGATGCTATTTTTTTCTTACTTGAATAGAATAAATGGTTTTTCTCTATAATATGTATAACGAATACAATAAAAGTTATTACATACAAGATAAACTTAACAAAGAAGACTGGCATGTCCTGATGACAAAAATCACTTCTCTCCATTCAACACAGAGAGAATGGGCTATGAGAGTAGAATCATGCATATGTTGTCAATAACATGAAATATATTTGTTTATTTTGCTTAATTATACTTATTTATATGGAAGGGTATGCTGTTTTGGGGAGTGAGTTATTAGGAAATGTAAGGAGTTTTTGTCTTGTTTCATTTTGCTTCTTAGAATCACCAAGAAAAAATATATATAAAAGAAACTAGTCTTCACAAATATTCTGATAATTAGATATAATTAATAGTATCTCCATTTATCAACTATGTCATGCAAAACATTAAAAATCGATCATTTGTCCAAATATCTAAATTTGAATATATTCTTGTGATTGTCACATACATAGCAAAAAGAAATGGCTATGCTTACTCATTGACAAAATATTGAGATGAAAAGTGAAAAATTCATTGAAATATTCACTTGTCTGATCTACCCAATACTAGCCACCTAGTTATTTCTTGTTGTTGTTAGGAAGGAAAATTGTCAAATAGAATGAAATTGAAACCTCTCAGATACCTGCACCAAATTCATTTTACATACCACCTGGATTTCATTTACTCTGAAAAGTAAGTAAATTAGAATATGCCTATCATTTCCTAGTTTTTTTTAAAGAGTCTTATTATCATAAAAAATTGAAAGTCTTCATCTTGAAGCAGTTAATGGACAGAGAGGTACAATGAATGGAGTGTAAGCAAAATTTCTTGGTATAAAGTTGCATTGTTTGATGATCTCAGTCACTGTTATTCATCATTCCTTGCAAATGTCTTGCAAAATACTTGAAGATATTTAAGAATAGACAAAGTACCATCAATAATCACACAAAATATGAAAATTTTCTTTAAAAGTGCTATGGGTGATAACATTTTGTAGGAAATACAACTTTAGGGAAACTAGCAACCTGCAGAATTATAGATGAGTGAAAATCTTTTACAGAGTGATTTGGTAGTATACAATGAGATGTGTGAATTTCTTCATGAGATGCTGTTGCTTAGGGTGTTATACTAAAATAGCTGTTTTAATTGTAATAGGATAATAAATATATAAATGAATGAATAATTAAATGATCCTGGGAATATCCTTAGGCTGAGTAAGTCATAGCACACTAGCTAAATGCAATACAATGGTTACATATGCAAAAGAAATATGAAGAAAACAAGGGAATAATTAAGACATTATGCAAAACAACATCAGTAGAACAAAGAGTATAAACATTGATAACTACTATAAAACAAATTGAACCACAGGTGACTGAGTTTCATTTCATTAATTAATAGTTTGATTCATAAAGTGATGGATTTAGTAGGCTAAGCTGAGTATTTTACTTTCCATAAATATGGTATATTTTGTTTCCTTTTTCTTTTTCTGATTAAACTACAAATAAATCAACTTCAGAAGTTTTGATTAGAGACGTAGTCATGATTTAAATGATTGCTACTAAATTAAAATGAAAATATTTTAAAAGATTTTATAAGAGAACAAAGTTAAATACATTTAAATAGTGATCTCATAAAACTACTCTGAGCTATTATTGCCATTATTTTTCCATCTATCCAATGGCAATAAAATATATTTTTATTTTTCCTTTGATATTATTAGTTGTAAACATCAAATTATAGAATATTAGAACTGAAATAAGTCAATGAGGGTCCAGTCCATAAATCATGCCCATGTTTGCCCTTCCAACTGGGGAACATGCATGACACTTGTCTGCCTGTTTGTAATACAGAATGTGGTACTTTGGGGAGTCTGTTTTTAGCCATTGGCTACTTATGGGGTAGTCAGTGCAATGTGAATTTGGATAACTTTCTAATTGGCTTCAGAACTAGAAGTACTAAAGAACCAAGAGTATATAAAAAGTATTCATGTGTATGATCCATTATTCTCTTCTCAAGAGGTTTTTGTTTGAGAAAGAATCCTGTGAGTTGTCTCAAGGGAGAGAGAAGCTGATACTTTCCCCTCCTCTTGACTACCATGTGTCCCTAAGAACATGGTGACTGTTTCAGTTATGTTTGTTTTTTTTTCTTATCTTAGATGAATGACTCTCCTGAGATGAGAGTACCATTTCAGCTACTGAATTTAAAAGTTCCTGAGATACACCAGATGTTCTACCAAATATAGAGGAACAATTAAAGACAATTGTCATCTTGCTGACAATTGAAGTTGGTAGAAGGTTGAAACAGCATGGTAATGACCAATAGCACATGAAAGGAATAAGATTAAGATAGAAAGATATTCCTCCAACTATGGCAGCAACTTCAAGACTCATATGCCCTCAAGAAGAGGAATGTTGATTATGGATTCTCTATGGGTACTGATTCTTGGAAATATAATAGGGAATTGTGATTAAAGGTCATTTCATGAGGACAAGGGAAGAAATAAATGGAATTTCAGGAGTGGGAAAATACCCTTGAACACATGTGCTTTCAACACATGAGTCTGAATTACTTTGAACAAAAAGTTCGATTCCCACTTTTCTTAGTATCTTTTTCTTCAAGGAAATAATGTGTTCTGATACTAGAGGGATGCTCTGTAACAAATCTTTTTGATATGCCCCAGTAAATCTCTTCTAAATGTTATCTAGAATTGTAACTATTAATATTGGGGAGCACAGCATTTGGGGCTCATAAGTGGCACTTCTAGAAAATATGTATTTGTAGGACCCGAACTTTAAATATAAAAAATTCTCAATAGTATAGTACAATTAGAATTTTTCAAATCCACAATATGTCCACTGTGAAGATGTCCTGTGTAATTACACATGTACGGCTTGTACTGAATTGCTTGTCCTTCAAGTGGGGGTGGGGGACAAGGGAGGAACTGAAAGAATCTAGAATTTAAAGCTCTGCAATACATGCAACTAGGAATTAAGATATACAGGGAATGGGGTAGGGAGACCCTCCATTCCCTACCAGAAAGTTAGAGGGGTGTTGGAGGAGGACATAAAAGAGAGCAGATAGGGGGAGGGGCTTTACATTGGGATCGCACTTTTGGGGTTGGGGTAGGGAAAGATGGGGAGAAAATTTGTAACTCAAAAATCTCATGGAAATGAATGATGTAAATAAGAAAACAAATAAAAGTTTATATTAAAATTTAAAAAAAAGAGTTTTTAAAATCATACAAACTGCTGTCCAAAGAGTTAGTTATGTAGTCACAGGGTCACAAAGTTTCTTAGTTTTAGTAGATGCTGAATTAGAACCCATATGTCCTTACTGACAGTTCAAAAATTTCTTCCAATATCATCAGATTCCATCTGTCCTCCTCCTGTTGTCCAGGCTCACATAAGAAATATGTTCTATGTTGATAACTTGAACATTTTCTTACTACACAGGGTTAGGTTTTTTTAATGAACCTGGCAGCCATTTGCAATATTCAGCTTTGGAGTCCCCATCCTACCCCCATGACACAACATCTCTTTCTGGCTATCTTCATAACAATTGTCTAAACTTAAAGAATTAATTTTTCAGAGAGGTAAAGGAATTAGAAAATTGATTCTGTATATATATATATATATGCTGATCTAATAGCTTTCTCCTAAGTGACTGAACGTTCAATTAAAACAACACAAATTGGATCAGTTTTGTAAAAAAATTGCTGTTTGCTTTTTATGCCATATTCCCCACCCCCATATACCAAGATCCATTGATCCCACCCATATCGTTTATATGGTACCCCCCATTTTAACAAAGAAGAATAATTGAAAGGGGTGGGGAAATACTACCAGAATTGAATCTTGATAATGAATAAAATATCTTTATCCACAATTCCCCATATCTCTATTGAGGATAAAGAAATGTATCTCATCATTGATTATTCAGGACTGAGGTTGTTCACTGCACATAGTCTGAGATTATCTGCCTTTACACTTTGACCTAATTTATTTTATTATAGCCATTATTAGTATTGTTGTCCTGCTTCTGTCTTCTTTACTCTTCATCAGACAATGAGCCAATAAAGATTTATTAAGTGCCTTTATATACCAGGCCTTTGCTAAATCTTGTACACAGAAATAAGCAAAAGAAAGGCATTGCCTGCCTTCACAGAATTTACAACCTAATGGAGCAGGACAACACACAATAAAAGAAAAGCTGCAAAACTTGGGGGTTGTGGGTGGAACTGGGGAGAGAACCTGGCCTGAGGGCATGATTGTGTCTAATTCAGGGAGTTTAACTGATGTGAACTGAAGTGTGAGTACAAATGCTGCTGCACTTTAAAAAGGATTATGAGATTTCTAGTGATAAAGATTCCTGAGGGCTTGATCTTGGTAGAATGAAGTCCAGGGAGATCAGCTGGAGGGAAATGGGGACTTCAGCGGCCTGGGAGCATTCTTAAATGGAGGTTTTGAGGAGATCTTTACTCCACTCCAGCCTTCTAATCAGAGGGGTAAAGGGTACTGATGAGGTAGGAGTATCAAGGTTGCTACACTCTCACAGAATGGTGAGTGTCCTGGTGGTGGCTCTTCCTAGGAGCATGATCAATCCACAAAAGTCTTTATGTGTTTCTTTGAATTTGAACTCACTCCCTATACACAAGCCTAAAACTGTTTAACTGAAATGACCATCTCTTTAAGATACAAGGGGCTATATGTCAAACTGCTCTTTAGGTTTTTGCCATTAAGTCTTTTGGTCAGATTATGTCTTGCATATGCCTTTTTTCACTAATATTGATTGATTGATTTGTTAATGACGGTAAACATAAATCACAACTGTCACATCTGCACATCAGCTTCAAGACAATTTCTTTTGGTCTTTCAAGCATAACATTTCTTCATGCACTAAAACTTTTAAACAAACTCAAGAGGAAAAGAAAATGAGCACTGTTTTATTTTTTTTCCTTTGGGAAAATATTTTCCATTATAGATATGTGGGTCTACAATGGCAAATACAAGGTATGATTGATTAAAAAAATTATTAGTGTCTTGAAAATTGTAAAAAAAAGAGGTCTTTCTTATCTTAGTACTCCACAGAGATGCTCATTGATGATCTTTTTTCTTTTTCTTTCGTAGTCAATGTGGACTTGAACTTGGGCTCAGAGGTCTTAGGTTTAAGTCCTGAGTCAGCCATTAACTACCTTATAACCTCAGAAAATCAAATGATGGTGATGATGATAAAAAAGAACTTTGATATTTGCAAAACATTTTTTCATACTTTAACTCATTGAATCTTCAAAACCACTCTGTGAGGTTAGGTGTTGTATCACCTATATTTTACAACTGAGGAACCTAAAACACAAATAGGATAATTAATTTTCCTAGGGTCACATACTCATCAGTGTCTAACAAATGTAGATCTTCCTGACTCTTCCCACTCTTTTTCCTATCCATGCTTCTTAGGATCAAGGTTTCCTCATTTGTGAAATGATGGTAGACTCTTCAAGAAGCCACCCCTTCACGATGCCCTGTAAAAGTGAGTAAACAGACAACACTCAGGTGCCTCCCCTCCCTTATTTGAAACTATTCTCTGCTGGACCTAACTCAAATACGTTTCCTCATAGTTTAGATTCAATAGTGAAACAAAATGAGACACTTGAAGGTCATTCAACAGCTAACAAAAATCAAACATATATTTAGCTATTATAGAAAAAGGATATTCAGCAAAGAATGACACTGAGGCCAACTTATGTGGAATCAGTCAAGAAAATCTCCTTTTCCAGATTTACCCATCATGATTCCATATCCAAGTATCGGATCAATCCTGGAGCTCCTTGGAAATTTTGTAGTCATCTAATGAGGAAGTGACATACATAGACTGAGTCTAGTTCCCTGAGCCAAACAAGAATCTAGGGAGGTCTCAATGCCTTTTTAAGGAAAATTTATCCTAACTTTGACAACCCATTATAATGTAGGAATATATACAGAAAATATTAGGTCATCTAATCTGGCCTTGTTTCTTATGTTAGTAACATTAACTTATCTATGTCATCCAATTATGAATAAATTTAATTTTTCTTGGGATTCACTGAGAGGGAGGCATGGGGAAAGTATGAGGGATAATCATAGGATCATAGATTTAGAAATGGAAGTGATCTTAGATACCATCTAATACAAGGTCCTCATTTTCCTTATGAGTAAAGTAAGGCCCATAGAGACTGTGTATACACTCACACAGCTTCTATGTGCTTCCACAAGATATGCCAACACACTTAAGAACTCTCCACTCAGTGGTCAAAGGACCTGAGAGAGAGAAAATGTGTTTCCCAAGTTCTTCTACCCTAAAACAGTCATTCAAATATACTGAGGGAGACTGAATGCACCCATTATTTTTCCTTCACTTAAAGAACCCATTTCCACTCTGTTGTACTCTCCTCAAGTGATAGAGCAATGCCCTAACCAGTACTCTAGGTTTGAGTTATGCTAACTTTTCCTAAAAAAGGCAATGAGACCTTCTTAGATAGTTGACTGTCTCAGGGAACTAGACACAGACTATGTATATCACTTCCTCATCAGATGAGTACAAAAATTCCAAGGAGCTCCAAGAGTGATCCCATGCTTGGAGGGCAGATTATCATGGGTAAATCAGACAAAGGAGATTCTCTTTACTGAATCCACACAAGTTGCCCTCAGTGTCATTCCTTGCTGAAAAATGTTTTTTTCTTTAATAGCTAAACAATAATTTTCTTTTTGTTAATTGTTGAATGACCTTCAAGTGTCATTTTGTTCCACTATTGAATCTAAACTATGAGGAAACATACTTGAATCAAGTTCAGCAGAGAATAGTTCCAAATAAGGGAAGGGAGGCATCTGAGTGTTTTCTGTTTACTCCTTTTACAAGGCATCATGAAGGGGTGGCCTCTTGTAGAGTCTATCAGCCCAAGATTACTAATCAAGTGTGTTACTAGATTATCTTAGGGACAACCACAATAACTTAAACCCAACCCACAGTCAGTGGCAAAGTATGGATATAAATCAATAAATCATCCTGGAAAAACCCATTGTCCATTGAAACCTAATCAATATATTTTTTATCTTCTTAAAAATGATAACATATGGAAGAGATATGGACAAACAACTTTCCAAATATTAGCTCTCCTATTAAGTTCATCAAAATGATGAGGCCCATGGGGGATACTCTCTTGGTCATTTGTGCAGTATATTAAAAAAAGAGCTGTCTAAAAATGTTGTGTCACTTATGGAGATTTTGATAAATGGCATTATCAAAAAATAATGGCTATATGATCTCTTGTTGGGAATGTTGCAATGAGAATTCTTTTTCACATCAGTTGAGTTGGATGAATTGGCCTCAAAGCTCCCTTCAGATTCAGAATTGTTATAGTTTTATAGCTGTGTGAAGTAATTTGCATTCACTTTAGAAAGTATAGCATTAAGAAGCCAAGTGAGATTAGAAAGTCAAATTTACTCTGATTTTCTCATTTGTAGGTACTCTAGAACCAAGTCTACCTGTGAATATTAGAGAAAAGGAAGCAAGGAGATTTGTCATGATTACTGACAAAATGAAAATAATAAAGAAGGGGATTAAGGAGAAGAATCTGATGCCTTGGAATTGCAAAATACAAATTGCCTTACATGAAGATTTGTCTTTACTGTAAAACTGAGATGGTTTGTGGTAGACAAAAGATGCCAGTTCAGCGAGCGGTAGTAAAAATGAAGTGATTCTGCTACTTACTACTTGTGTGATCTTGTACAAGTAACTTTATTGGAGCCTCAGTTTACTCAAAGTTAAAAGTAGAAGCTTGGATTAAGTCTCTGTGTTGTCTTCCAGTTCTAAATCTATCATCTGGAAATTGTACTTCTTCCATTGCCTACTATCTGCGCAACCTTGTTGAAATTTCTTAAGCACTTGGGGACTTAAGTTTCTCACATGTAAAAGGAGTAGTTTGGGTTATATCTTCTCTAAGGTTTTTTTTTTAACCCTAAAGCTGATTCTATGATCCTTTTTAAATATTTTATTTTTTGGCATTGGCTGAGAAAAGCTTAAGAGAAAACAAGTCAGACATCACTCTGAGTAATATGCTTTGTTGCCAGCAACCACTGCTATTTAGTATTGATGGTCCTAATAAAGCCTTTTTTTGTTAAGGAAACTGCTGCTGCTTATAGCTACATGTATGAGTCTTCAAAGTCAATATTAATTAAATTTCATAAAGCTGAATCAGAGTGAATTATGTTCCCATAGTAGTGCCTTTCAATGTCTTTTGATTTGGGGTTAGCTTTATTAAGCTGTAAGAATATGTAAGGTATTATACAATGCAAAAATGTATTTGGTTCTGGAATTGTATGAAGCATGGAATTACTGAAAAGATAAAGTTGAAAGGGGTAGGCAAAAAAGGGGGGCAGTATTTCCAACAAAGGTGGTACAACCTTATACACCTTGTCCCGATGTTTGCTCCTGAATTATATGATGTGACTGTTTTCAAATCCTTTCCTATCAAGAACTATAATACATATCACCCACAGGGTACAGGATGAATAGATTTCTGATAAGTCATATTGTTCTGCTGTTATTTTTCATCAAAGCTAAGGGAATACTGTTTCCTACTGACAAGTTTCCATGGATGCCTGGGTCTTGATCTCAGAATTCGGATTTCACATATATTAGGCATCAGGTAAAGGTGATTAGATGCATTTAGAAAATTATTTTTCAAAGAACAGAAGCTAGATATGTAGAATTTTCTACTGAAATCATATAGCAACATTAAAATGCATTTAGATTTCTTTTTTTAACTCAGCAAAAGCATCATAAATTTGCAAAACAGAGGTCAATCATGATTTTTTTTCTAGTGCTTTATGGAAACAAAGCACATTGTGTGAAATACCTCACTTAATTTAAATAGTTTAAATAATGAACAACAGTTCAGATGAAGAAATTGAGAGAACTTAAGCAAATTAGTCTTGTTCACAGCTAGTAAGAATAAGAGCTGGTTCTCAAATCCAAGTCTTCTATTCCCAGTCTGGCATGTTTCCCAACACACACACACACACACACACACACACACATGCATGTGCACATGTACATATGTGTGTGCAAGTATGTGTGCAGATGTATGGGTGCCCTCCACATTTTGGTTATATTTTTGAGTACTTGAGATTAAGATTAAAATCCATTCTAAAACTTGAAATTTAGGTATGATTTTTAAACTCTAATTTTGCATAGAGCCCACATTATTTCTACCCATAGTCTTCATAAAGAGGAGGACCTCAGAGAGGATTATAGTACCCCATTATATTTTACCTGAGAGAGAAAACGTCTACATATTACAAGCACTATTTTTCCAGCCAAGAAATACATTTAGGATCATCTTTGCTGTTCTACTGTATTTATATTGAATTAATGATACTAAAAATGAATAGTAGTCCTATGCTTAAGGGAACCTGTTCATTTAATCCAGTGGTTCTCAACCTTCCTAAAGCCACAACCCTTCCTCATGTTGTGGTGACCCTCAACCATAAAATTATTTTTGTTGCTACTTCATAACTGTAATTTTGCTACTGTTATGAATCTGTCTGATATGCAGGATATATTTTCATTGTTACAAATTGAACATGACCCACAGGTTGAGAACAACTTATTCAATCCTTTTATTATGCATCTTCATTTTATCTCCTTTTTCCAATTTAAATAATAATTTTTTGTTGTTGTTTAAGTTGGTGCTTTGAATATTAGTCCTACTACCCTTTTCACTAAATTGTTGAATTTTAATAACATTTCTGCCATTTTCTTTGTATAAAAAAGTCAGTTTTAATGTCTGCCAGACTGTTATTTAAAATCCTGGCAGTCTCCAGTAAACCTAAAAAAAAAAAGACTTCTGAACTCACTTTACGTACAAGGCTCTATATTAAT
>JAQQSW010000065.1:114338-137990 GCA_028646575.1 Pseudocheirus occidentalis
AAAAAAATTTATATAGGGGTTGCCTAGGTGGCACAGTGAATAGAGCACTGGACCTGAAGTCAGGAGGACCTGAGCTTAAATCTTGCCTCAGACACCTAACACAAAACTAGCCGTGTGACCTTGGGCAAGTCACTTAACCCCAATTGCTCTACCTTCTCCACCCAAAAAGCAGAAAAAAAGTCTTAAGAAACAACAAAAAAAAGAAATTTCTATAACCAGCCACACTGGAAACACAAAATGTATGAAAAATTGCCCAGGCTAACACATAGCTATCTATATGGGTAAGTTAAGTCGAGAGGCATATATAAAGACCTACTTTATGACAGAACCTGTTCTAAACACTGCAATAAACAAGTAGAATTACATCCTCATCAGTACATATAATCTGAATTGGTGCTTCAGATTAGCAATACCTAGAATACCAGAACTGAATAGAAGAGTAAATTCAGGCTGGATCACACCTGAGAACTTGAGTAGTTCTGTCCGTGATGTCAAATTGCTCACTGCCACAAAAGCCATACTCATTAGCATTAACATTTTCCCAGTAGGGGTACAATGCCTACAAATCATAGAAGTCTACAGTCTCTAAAAAAATTAAAAGTTCAGATAAGACAGAGGATTGTAAAACAATCCAAGTCAAAAGTAGGCCAAAGAATGTTACCAAAAATAAATTTGCATAGAAGGGGATATAGATGTGTCTGTACACATGTAACCTGCACAGGAGAAGGGATATACACTTATGTATTGTGTATATATCTATAGATACATAGATACATATGTATATATAGGGAAACCAGACTCTCTCTCTCTATCTCTGTCTCTGTCTCTGTCTCTGTCTCTGTCTCTGTCTCTGTCTCTTTCTCTCTCTGTCTCTGTCTTATTCTTAACCTGAAGTTTCCGAGGGAAGATAAGGAAGGTTCCATAGAGAAGGTCCCAATTGAGCTGAGAATTAAAGAAAGAAAAAAAAAGTAGAGATCAGGATGGAATGTGCATCACAGCAAGAGACATGCCTTGGTTCAGAAATAGCCTATAATCTGGTTTGGGTGGAATATAGAATGTGTGAAGAGTAAGATGAAATAAGGCTGGAAAGGTTAATTGAAAATGAAGAAAATTGTATTTCATCTTGCAGGTGATAAGGAGTCACAGGAGGTTTTTTGAACAAGGAATTGACATGATTGGACTTGAACCTTAAAATTATTTTGGCAATTGGATGAATGATAGCTAGCTTGGAGAAGGCAGCAACGAGAGGCAAAAGTAACTGTTAGAAGGTTATTCTGATATAGTCAAATTGAGGAAGATGATGAGAAAGACAATAACTAAGTAGTATGGTCACAGTGCAAAAAGAGAGATGGGGACTGAAGAGACTTTGTAAAAGTAGAATCAACACACCTTGATGACTGGTTGGATATAAGAGCTGAGGGATGGAGAAAAGAGCCACGGGTGAGTCAAGTTTTGAGAGAGTGTCGGAGAGCAGAGACCAGATGACAAGGGGTATGAGGGAGTTTCTTAACAAAAGGGAGAAGACAAAATGGTAGACAGACGGCATGGTCAGGAGAAAGTTTTTTAATTTTAATTTTAAGGCTAATCATGACAGGAAGACAGAGTTTAGTGGGATAGCACTGGCTCTGGCACTAGAGGCCTGGGTTCCAATTCCTCTGTTGACTTTGTTACCATAGTCATGATTTAACCCTCAGTTTCCTCATCTGCAATATGAAAGGTTTGGACAAGATGGCTTTTGGGGTCTCTTCTAACTCTAAACCATATGATCTTATGATGACCATTCTAGGCGAGATGGAAGGAACCAGTAGAGAAAGAGAAAAATAACAGTGAGAGAAAAGCTGATTGACAGGACTTAGCCCTTCCACAGAAGGGAAGGGCTCATAGGTACACAGGAAATTATTTACATTTACAAAGAAAGAGAATGTCCTAATCCTCTGTGGCTGGAGCGAAAAGAGAGAAAATATCAAGAAGTGTAGATGGACAGAACTGACATTCATACGCTTTACTTAGACATCTTAACTGAAGTGAGGCATTTCACAATACATGGTTTAAATCTCAGAAAAGTTAGGTGAGTGTCATGTGGTTAGAGACCTGAACAAGTAAAGGAGTCAATTAGAGATGAATAAAAGAACTAAGGGGGCAGCTAGGCGGTGCAGTACATAAAGTGCTGAGCCTAAAGTCAGGAAAACTTGTCTTCCTGAATTCAAATCTGACCTCAGATACTTACTAGCTGCGTGACTCTGGGCAGGTCACTTAACCCTGTTTGCCTTAGCTTCTTTATCTGTAAAATGAGCTGCAGAAGGACATGGCAAAACATTCCAATATCTTTTCCAAGAAAATCCCAAATGGAGTCATAAAGAGTCAGATACAACTGAAACAACTCAGAAACAAAAAAGGACTAAACAACGAGGGCCCAGATGTATTTAGATAAAATAAATTTGTACTGGGGTTAGTCAGTACTCTATGGTTTCTTCAAGTAATAGTCAACATCCCTAGAATAGGAAGAGAGAAGACAGATGGTGAGAAGGTTGTAGTATCATGGACTTCAAAAATAGATCCCATCTCACACCTTTCAAATTGGCAAAAATGATAAATGATGGAAATATTCAACAATGGAAGGACTGAGAGGAGACACACACTAATACCCTTTTTTTTCGTTCTAAAAACAACTGGTAATGATAGGAGAAAGATCACTAGACTATCCTTAACTTATCCATAACATAGACTATCCATAATGAGAGGGGAATTTATACAATAAAGTTTGGAAAGTATCTTACATATATTACTTTGTCTGAGTTTCACAACAGCCCTATAAGGTTGATACTATTATTAAGTTCATTTTACAGATGAGGACATTGAAGCTCAGAGAGGTTAAGGGACTTGCCTGTTGTTAAATGGCTAGTAAGTGTGAGGCAGAATCTGAATTCAAGTTTTGTTCACTTCAAGTCTATCACTGTATCTACTTCTCACCTAGCAGCCTGAGAAGAGTCAGGAATTTAAAAATAAGTGTAGGAGGAGTGAGTCAGTATGAGAAGTGGAACACTGGTAGGCTGTAATCAGAAAGAGAAATTTCATCTATCAAGATTTTGGAGGTGGAACACTTTCAGGTGATAGTGAGTGTTAAGATGGAACCACCACTGGGAGTGGTTCAGGTAAAGTAATGATAAATTCTATGAGAGCTAAGGAAGTTGATGATCTGAAAGACCAGGTTGTTTTGAGGACTCATCAGTATGAATATTTTTAAATCACTAAAGAGAAAGGTAGAAGTTGGGGTAGAGACAAAGACTTAGTGGCAGACTCTGAATTCACTGAGGAAGGAAGGAGAGAGGGCCATGAAGATCAAAAGACAAGAAGGGTCATTCAAAGGTCTCCAGTAGGTGGGAGATGTATGGAAAG
Source organism: Pseudocheirus occidentalis (assembly GCA_028646575.1). NCBI lineage: Eukaryota > Metazoa > Chordata > Mammalia > Diprotodontia > Pseudocheiridae > Pseudocheirus > Pseudocheirus occidentalis. Next base: position 117,735 of record JAQQSW010000065.1, read on the forward strand.
GAACTAATTGGTATCAAAGGAGAATTTTCAAGCATTATGGGAAATAGCAGGGTCTGAAGGATATAGTAGAAAGGATGAACAGAAGAAATAGGAGGGGAGAAAAGGTAGAATGGGACACCTCCCCTTAAAGGGCCAGAGTTTCGCTACTTAAACATCTCAATGATAATTTCAAAAGTTAAGACAAATCTTGGGCAAATGGGGAAAAATTGGCTTGGAAAATACGACGAACTTATGTAAATATTTTGTTATCATAGACAAAATTTCTCCTTTTTTGGCAGTGATTTTTCAGGGTTTTGATGCATAAAGTCCTTCCACGAGGCAAAAGACCTTATAAACTATTTAATGCTCCCTTTTTTGTCATCACAAATAAAATTATGGGGATGGGTATTGTTGTTTGGCAAATTGTTATTCCTACTATTTGTACTGTGTTATTTCAGGCTGCAAAACAAGTGGTAAGCAATTGAGTTGGGGTCATAACCAAGGGTTTTTGACCAAGAGCGATGAATAAGTAAGGAGGAATAATACAATTATTGAAGTAAAGGAAAGATAATCTTCCATCCCTTTCCATGATCATTTTCCCTTTGCTCAATCAAGAATGGGAGGGAGCGACGTGAAGTACAGAATCTCCTAATAGTCCTTGAAGGACTCACCTTGAGTATGATTGGTTTGTCTTTTAGGTATAGGATCTATTAAGGTCCAGTGCCAACAGGGCCATTAGGTGGCACAGTGGAGAAAGTGCTGGTCCTAGAATCAAGAAGACCTGAGTTCAAATTTTGCTCAGACACTTACTGACTGTGTGATCCCGGACAAGTCACTTAACCTCTGTTTGTCTCAGTTTCCTCCCCTGTAAAATTGAGATAATAATAGCACCTAACTCAGAATATTGTAGGGATGATCAAACGTGTAGAGGGCTTAGCACTGTGCCTAAAATGCAACAGGCACTTTACCGGTGCTTATTTCCTTCTTTCCTTCCTTCATCGTTTCATTCCTTACCTTCTTTTTGCTTTCAGTGGTTCCCTAATGCCTGCAAGATTAAATACAAACTTACTTCTAGGCATTTAAAGCCCTTCACTGCCTGATTCAAGCTTACATTTCTAGGCTTATTATGTGCCATTCCCCTTCTCTCACTTTAAAGTCTAGTCAAATTGATCTTTTCACTCTGCATGGGCTGTCGCTCATTCCTAAAATGGACTTTTTCTTCACATGTTAGAATCCCTAGCTTCCCTCAAAGCCCAGATCTAGGGCTCCCTCTTATCAGAGACCTTCTTAATCTCTTCAAGTGCTAATTCTTCTCTCCCCCATTGTCTTATATATAATATTTTGTATATATTTTCTGTACAGAAACATAATTATACACGTATATATGGATATATAGATGTGCACACACACAGGTGTGTTTAAGTGTGAATGTGTGGGTATGTGTATGCACCCACACATACATACACACATACACCTGTTTATCTTGCCTACTGGAACGTAAGTTCCTGGAGGTCAAGGAGTCTTACTTATATGTCTTTTTGTCTTCAGTGACTGACAGTAGCATATATTCTTAAATGTTTCTTGTTGTTTTTTATATATCATCAAAATTTGAAAGATACTAGCATTATTCCATCTCATAGCATTGTTTTCTATAGCAACACAGCAGGATAAGAAAATTGACTTTCCAATTTTAAACTTCTCTTTTCTCCTTATACTGTCTCCTGCCTCTCCTATGGTTCAGATACTCACCTCTATGTCAATGATTCTGAAATCCATATCACAGAACCTCAGCACCCTCATTTCCAGCATTCCTACTAAGCATCTCCACCTTTATGTCCCATCCATAGCTCAAACTCAAAATTTAACCCATTATCTTTCCTGCCTCTGCCTGTTCTTTATTTCTGTTGCTAATAAAGCCATACTTCCAGGGTATCAGGTTTAAAATGGAAGTGTTTGTATTTTCCTTTACCTTCTTTACATATCCAGCCACCTGGATTTGTCTCATATTCTGAAGCCTTTCCACTGTCAGTGAAATTCTTCATAACTCTTACCTAAGTTAGTGTGATAATTTCTAATTTAGGGATTCTTAATTTTTATATACATATCATTGACCCCTTTAGCAATCTAGTGAAGCCTTTGCCCTTCTCCAAATAATATTTTTAAATGCATAGAATAAAATACATAAGTTGACAAAGGAATTCTCTTATATTGAAATACACTTATTGAACTATTTTTGTTGAAAACATGTTCATGGACCCCAGATTAAGAACTCTTGCTCTAATTAGTGTCCCTCTCCAATCTATTATTTTCACTCCTAACCTGAGTCAGTTTCTAAATGCACAGGTAATGTACATGTCACCCCTTTTATTCCAAAACCATAGATTGCTTCTTTATTGCCTGCTAAAATAAGGTATAAACTTCTTATCATGGCATTCAAGACACTCCACACCTTGTCTCTATTCTATCTTTCCAAGCATTTTTCTTACTTCTCCCCTTATTATATACTCTGTCTTCTAGTCAAGCTGTATTACTCTCTCTACCCTACCCTAGACCCATGCTGACCTCTCTTGTGTCCGTGACTTTGTTTAGCTGTGGAACGACCTCTTCTCTCTCCTTCCCATCCCACCAAAACTCCCTTGAAGTCTTTGCATTGAAATTCCTTCCTTCTTTTAAGGTCCAATTCGGGTGCCACCTCATCTAGAAATCTTCCTTTTATTGTAGGTCTTTAAGTAGAGGGCTAGATGAAAATTTGTCAAGAATATTGGAGAAAGGAGTCTTTTGGGGGTATGGTTTGGACTAGATCAAGGATCCTTAACTTGGGATCTGCAAATTTGTTTTTTTTATGCCTTAACTTTATTTCATTTCAATTGATTTCCTTTGTAATCTTGTGCACTTAAAGTTTTCTTCTGAAAAAGGAATCCGTGGATTTCACCAGATTACCAAAGGGGTCCGTGAAATACAAAAGATAAAGAACTCCTCGACCAGTTGGCTCCCAAGGTCCCTTCCAATTCTGAAGTTTTGTGATTTTGAGAAGAAACGAGAAAATCCATGTTGTTCTGAAAGCTCATATGAAGGTAGGAGGGAAACAACTCTGGACTCTGTTCCTTCTGAGTCTTTCTGTACGTGCTCAATTAGTTGAATGACATTGTGATTTGACATTCTGGTTTTTAGTAGACTGTTTAAAAGACTGTTTGTTGCATTTTAACCTACTTGGCTTTAACTGATATCTTCAGCTTTGCTTGTGCCCTGACAAAGACAATTTAAATAGATTCCATGTTTTTTTCAGGTTTAGATAATTCGTATTCATTTCACTTGTAAAGGTTGTACAGCCATTTTTAAGGTAAATTACAAAAAATAAAATACAGCAACTGTAAAGTAGTAATCATGCCCAGTGTTGGAATAGCTTGTGGGAAGTCATTAAACATAGATACGTGTGGCATCCCCAAACGTGAGTGCTAAGTTGTGTATTTTAATATCTGAGCCATGCTTTATTTAAACCACACTTACCTATAAATGAGATAAAACACCTATGTCCCAGTTGTGTTTAAAAATTGATTAAAGGACAAAGAAGTTTGTGTGAAGAATTGCTGTATTTGGCTTAGTCGAATTTGTTATGAAGAACATTTCTGAAGGAAACTTGCATAAAGGGGATTTGGCTGTGTTTAAGAGAAAAACGGAGACAAGAGAACCATCACTTTTTTTCCCACATAAAAATCTTGGCAATGAGCCTGATTCTCATCGGTGTTTCCAGAGAGATTGGGATTTGAAAAGTGAGTATTCCAGCTAAAAAGTGAAGTTAAACAGGGCCTGTACTCAGTTAGGTAGAATACTAATTTAGAGGCTTCTCAGAAACTCCCTGTGCTCTGAAGCTCATACTGAATGTGTAAGGTTGCCAAAAATGAGAGGACTGAGAGATCTATTTCTCATTGAAGTTGAGTACTACACACAAAAATTTTGCATCACCCTCTCTATGTATCAGATAGGTTGGAGGATTTATTCTATATTTCTGGCCCTCTAATCTGAAATAAATTGGATTTGTTTTCCCTAGCTCATAGTTAGCCGTGAAGGAACCTTTTCACTCTCTGTTTTACCTACTAAATTAGGCAGTTAGTTTAAAATGGATAGAGTGTCAAGCCTAAAGTCCGGAAGATGTGAGTTCTTATGCAGCCTTGGACACTTACTATGTGTATAACCTTAGATAAATTACTTAACTGCTATCTGCCTCAGTTTCCTCATCTGTAAAAATAAGATCAATAACATCACCTACATCCTAAGGTTTTTGTGAAGATGAGATGACACATTTTTAAGGCATTTAACATGATGCTTGGCACATAGTTGGTCTATATAAGTAGCAGAATTATTTTTCTACCTCCTTCACCTACTCCTTCCTTATTTTCCTCAGGGGAAAGAGATCAAATATCAGAGAAGTTTCCTCTTCAGACAAGAAATGGTTAAGGCTGCAAATCCCAGGGAAGCTTTTGTTGTAATAAGGCTTCTACCTCCCAAGATTTAGAAAGAAACATTTGTTTATTGGGTGATTTGGGGTCTTTCCCCCTTCACTTCTAGGACAAAAAGCTGGTGATTAACAACCTCAAACAATCAGTGCAATTAGATGCTATTTTAAGTTAGGAGACAATTCCTTTACCACTGTCTTCTCAAAACTTTGCCCACACCGTTGTAATCCTTCAGCTTTTCTTTCTTTCTAGATGGATTTTTGTTTTATTTAAAGGACCTAAGTTTTGTTATTTTAAGTAAAGAGAGATCACAGTGTGCAGAGGTAGAGGTTTTAGATTTAGTCCTTGAAACCAGAAGTCGATCTGTGTTTTCATAATACAGCCTAGAAAATTAATTCTCACTTGGATGCCTTTGTGACAGAAATGAAATGAAATTATTCCTAGGGTTTCTTAGCACTGTGAATGCTTAGTTGTTCGGTTTTTAATGCCTTGCTTCAATGTTTTCTTACCACAAACATTGCCAGCTTTCATGCTAAATAAATAAATAAATAGATGGTTATTCAGGCTATGAATGGACTTGAATGATAATAGCCATTGTCTATGCTTAAACCAAAGACCAGGAGTATTTCTGCCATGTAGAAACGTTAAAAATAATTAACAAGGTAATAAACTATGATCAATAGAAGAGATGGGAGAAAAAGAAAATGAGACCATGAAAGGGGTTTAAATTGTCAAATACAAAATTACTATTTTCTCTCTCCCCTCTCCCCAGCACTCCAACGTATGTGTTAGTTTGTTGTCTTCCTAGATTAAAATGTAAACTCCTTGAGGGCAGGGACCTTTTTGATTATTCTTTTAATTGTATACACAGTGTCTGGCATATAGTAAATATTTAATAAAAGCTTCTTCAGTTATATAAATATGTTATATATTTACAATTATAAATTGTAAAAGAAGGTACTTTATGAGAGTCAAAAAATAAAAGATCCCTTCTAAAAGGGTCAGAAGATCAGGGAAAGCTTCATGGAGGAGGTGGTATTTGATTTGGCTGTTGATGGATAAGTGGGGTTTCAACAGGTAGAGAATAGACTGGGAGAAGGCATTTTGTATAATGCAGAATATGGTATGAATAAAGAAGTCAAGGGAGCAAGAAGGCTTGGTGTAAAAGAAGGAGTCCTGGCTTCTGAGTTAGAAGAGATGTGGCTCTTAATCTCTTCTCAGATACTAAACTGCCCATGTTTGACCACAGGCAAGGCACTTCATGTGAGTAAGCCTCAGTTTCCTCATCTGTAAAACAGGGATAATACTATTGAACGCTCATTCAGCAAAGTTTGATTGTGGGGACAGGGGCAGCTAGGTGGTGCAGCGAATAGAGCACTGGCCCTGGAGTCAGGAGGACCTGGAATCAAATCCAGCCTCAAACACTTAACATAAGAAACTAGCCGTGTGACCTTGGGCAAGTCACTTAACCCCAATTGCCCTCCAAAAAAGAAAAAAAATATATATATATACATAAATATACATAGATAGATAGATAGATAGATAGATAGATAGATAGATAGATAGATAGATAGATAGATGTAGATTGTGGGGGCAACATTTACCAGATTTTCAAATCTGTAAACATATTTTAAAACAACCCAGCTATGCTGTAATTAAGATGCTAGATCCCCATGATTCCTTTTTTTGGGAGATGGAGGTATTTTTGTTTGCTTTGTTTTGGAGCCTGGGTCTACCCTATCTCACCCAGGCTACGGAGTGTAGCCATCACTCACTGGCCCAATCCAGCTACAGATTGGGCTTCAGGTCTGGGCTGTTTTCCCCTCTTTAGGCAACATGGTGATGTCTGTTCCCCGGGGCTCACCTTAGCAGGGCCAGATGTAGTATATACACCTAATCTGCTTAGCCCCCTGCATCTCAGAACTCCCAAACTCAAGAGACATGCCAGCCTCAAACTCCCTAGGAGCAGAGAGACCAAACTGGTAACACCACTCCTGGCTAGACCTATAAATTCATTGACTTAGGAAAGTATCAGATAAAGAAAATCTCTCCTAATGCAGGCCAGCACCTTCTCTGTAATTAATAGTTTCAGACAGTCAATGAGAACATTGAGAGATTAAGTGATGCCAATGCCAGGATGACGATGGGTATCTTTTTTTGGGGGGGTAGGGGAGAAGGCAAGGCAGTTCAGATTAAGTAACTTGCCCAAAGTCACATAGCTAGTAAATGTCAAGCATCTGAGGCTGGATTTGAACTCAGGTCCTCCTGACTCCAGGGACAGGGCTCTATTCACTGCACCACCTAGCTGCCCCCCCCCCATATGTTTCAGAAGCAGGATTTAAATTCAGGTTTTGACTTTCAAGACCAGGTTTCTATCCACTAAAACACACTACCTCTCATCATTTACCAAAAATTATTTTTATTTCCCAAGTTTTTCACGGAAGAGTGCTTTTATTATGCTGACTTTTTGACCTAATTATATGGTTCGTTCAAAGGAAAGCTGTTTTTTTTTCTTTGTTCTCTTCCATGTAAACATGGCTTTCCATTGTAGCTCTCTGGGTGCTGGGAAGCAAGCAACTGTTTAGAGCCAGATAATCTTTCAACAGATTCTACTTCCAGCAATTAGTTAAATTGGAAAAGCAGGAGATAACCAGCTGGGCTTGTTCTCCACAGTTTTTCTCTGTAGTCACAAGTGGAATATCACTAGGAAAAAAAGTAACTTAATTTAGTTTTTGAGAGGCAATATTTATGTATTGAAGAATGACATTGATTATTGCCTCTAGGTTTTGATAGAAGTTCAGTTCACACAGGAATACAGGATTTCGGTTCAGATCAGAATAATGTTCTACTAATCTAATGATAAAATTCTGAAACTGAGAAACATAAAACTACATGATCCATATGACAAATATGTATCTTCTAAATTTTCGTCATTTAATGAAGAGTAAAGTGATGTTATTGAATAACTTCCATATTTCTTCAGTATTTCTAGATGCTTTTCTTCACAACAACCCCATGAGGTTACTGTCACTGGTTAGCTACATGATCTTAGGAAGATCAAGTCTCTGGGACTCAGTTTCCTCGTCTGTAATATGGAAGGGAGAAGATCTGTAATATGGAAGGGCCCCTCAGGTCCCTTTTAGCTCTCAATCTGTGATCCTGTGATGGTTGTGACTGGATAGTAAGGGAAAAGGAACGGAGAGAGAGAAAAGGCAGAGTCAAATCTTATTTATTTATTAGTAAAAGTATTTTTAAATAGCCTCCAAAATCTTTAAGAAACTGGGGAACAGTAAAGATTGTTGAGAATGGTAATGAAAAATGCTCTAATTCCTACTTCAAGTTTGGAAGCAAATTTGCATTACATGGTGTTCCTGTAATCCTTCTGTTTCCTCATTTCCAGCAGTAACAAAAAAAGACAACTTCCTGTTCTCATTGTACAGAGGAAAAAATCTAGCTTCATGACATGATGCATTTCTATCATCTCAGATGAAGTCATGATTGACCAACTCTAAGAACGACAGGGAAAAATCTGTGGGAGAATTTGGGGTCCTGGCTTATGTATATAGTTTTCTTTGAATGATATTGTTGCTGTAGTTCCTGACACCCACTACATTTATGTATTACTCTTCCACATCCACAACTATCAATCTTTCACCAGAGATGAGGGGGAGAAGCATGGGGATTGTTAGAACAATTGCAAAAAAAGGAATTACTGGAAGTGGCCCCTTCTCTTCTTGCATTTTCTTTGGGATAAAGAGGTAAATGGTGGCGGATATGGCTTATAGAAAGGGGTTGTTCCTTCTCCAGACTTCCAGAAATATAGAAGATCCAAAGGTAATGAGCCTTGCCAACCAAAGCTCAAAAATAGTATGTTCAATTTAAATAATGACTTTTTTTAAAAAAATCTCTACTTTAGGCTTAAATGATGAATACATTTTTATATTCTTTAAAAACAATAGTATTATGATGAACATTTTAGTCAATAATTAAGCATGTAAGTGCTAGAATCTGTCAGAAAGAAGTTTTTTGAAACAGCATTCTTATGATGATAATTAGCTTATGTTACTTGATATTGGTGCACTGACCTCTGTCTTTAAAGATGGTACTGATACAAGTTATTGAAAGCAAGAAAGACTATTTATAACCGATTGTGGGCACAGCTTCTAAAATGGTCTGGTTCAGAATTAACGAAGGTTTGATTTCATCATCTCATGAAATGAAGACAAAAGTATTCCTATAAAAAGGACAAACTGAAAAATAGGGGTGATGGTTGTCAGTGGGACAGAGTAAAGATCCCTTGGAGGGATTCCAGTGACACAATAATCCCATGATAGAATCTGAGAGCATTTCAACTTCAATGCCATTATAATTGGTTCTAGCACCATTGGTTTTCACTGCCAAACAACAGTAGCATACACGGTGAGGGTAAGTCTTCAAAATCTTAGGTACAAGGACACATGGAAAACAGAACAGGTGTAGCTCAGCCCTTGTACAGTAAAACTGCATGGAACATATTTTAATATTTTGACAGGACTCTTTGCTCAATGATGAGTGAACCATTAATGAAAGATCATTACCATCATTTCAGGCGGTCAACTTCTTCAGTATTGTCAAGTATTTAATATATATGTGCTAGTATTAATAAAAAGCTAATATGGCACTTAGGGTTTAAGCTCCCCTCCCCATTCCTCTAAGAATACTCTTTCTTTGAAAATTAATTTCTATTAGCTGTGAATGTGATTTTTTCTCTTCTTGCCTATAAATAGAATCATAGAATTTTTAAGCTAAAGGGCACCCTGGAGATTATTTAATTTATCTCCTTGATTTTATACATGAGGAAACTGAGGGCCAGAAAAGTGAAATAGCTTTCTCAAGGTCACATAGTAATCACAGAATGGAGCCCAGGTCTTCTGGTTCCCAAACCAATGCTTCTTCTACTCCATCGTTCCGAAAAATGCATTTACTTCATGTTTGTAAATTTTAAAGCATCCCAGAATATTCATTTCAGTGTTAATTTTAATAATAATAATAAACTTCTGAAAACACAGGAGGATTCACACTTTTCCATATATATGTATATATGCATATATATATTTATATATTACCACATATACCTGATGGTTTGTCTTCAGCTTAGAATATCTACAAACCTGTGAATAGATTAAAAAATAAACAAAGTCCTGCAATGCAGAGAGTTATTAATACTTTACAGAGCACTTCCAAAAGAAATGCCAGTGTGTCCTTTAGGTGGCCTTGAACATGAATGTATTTCTCTTCTGCATGTCATTGGCTTTAATAGAAAATTAATTTTTTGTCAGATCTTAGAATTCATGGTACTTTGGTATTAATCTTTTAAAAAAAGCTTTTTAATTTAAATTTTTTAATTAAATGAAACCTAATGCTAGGAAAATTTAAGGTTTATTTTTACATAAAATATTTAAATGATACTTGACCCATAATGACTATTTTACAAGATGAGAGCTTCCCATCTTAAATTCCAAAAAAGTACCATGATCTTAAAGAAGATAAATGAACTCAGAAGATAAAGATTTCTGAGGTGCTCATATATAGTGAAATTGAAATACTCCACAATAATAGAAAAGATAAATAATCACTTAGTATATTAAATGTTAAATGCAGCTTTTGAGTCTGAAAACCTGAGAAGATTTTCTCAGCATTTGCTATCCATTAATGTTGGGGGAACCCCTTGTGTCTGGTGTGTGGGAGAATGTGAACAAAGCTTCTATGGGATGGACAGGCATGGAGGGGTTGGGATCTGTATCGCCTGAGGAAATACCCACATGAATGAGATCACAGATCTAGTTAAGAATCTTGATTATTTTGAAGTCAGAAATCATAATCTAAGTTCAAAATAGGACACAAACAGGCCAATGCTGGCACTATTCTTTAATTTTATAGATTTTTTAAAAAGTTGTACATGACACAGATTTCTGGTTTCATGCATAATTCTGTTTTTCCCATTCTCTGTATATTGAAATGTTAATATTTATCAAAGTTTAATTAAAAGAAACAAATTTAAAATATTTGTAAAAATGATGCTCTAACCCATTACATGGGATCATAGACAAAAGTGGAACTCAGTTTCCTGATCTGTAAAATGAGTAATGTAAAACATCACTAAGATCCTAGGTCTATGCGCTTATACTTCTCCTTGCCAAGCTAGAGAAGAAACTAGACCTCTTCCCAAGCTAAACTATAGAGAGAACATGAAAAGAAGGAATTTAGGGAATCTAGAGGAGAAGGGGAAGGAGATTAAAGTCAATGCTGGCAGATAGGTGGTGGGTGGCAACTTGTACCTGAAATTGACCTGCCTGAAGCTGAACTGGATTCAAGTCTTACCTTAGACACTAACTGTGATATAGAGTGAGTCATTTAATATCTTTGAACCTCAGTTTCTTCATCTAAAAAATAGGAATAATAATGCTCCTTTGATCCCCAGGGGACCTATGCCACCACTGCCGTGGACCCCTATTCCTTAGCATCTGTCCTCCCTCCACTCCCTCAACACAGTGGTGGTACCCATTGTGTGCCTCTGTGGTGTTAGTCTTACTTCTGTCAGGCTACAGGACAGGAGAGTCTTGAGGTCATTTTCTCATTCTATGGTTCTGCTTTGCTCCTTAGAAATATTTGGGGGATGTTTGCCACTAACCCTATGGAAACTTCCCTTGCTCTCTGACTGCTACTTTCCTTCCTGAGAGTTTCTATTAATTCATTCTGGCCTCTGCTAAATCCTATGTAGATTAATAGTATCAGAATTAACAACAGGACTCACCTGTGAGTCTCAGAATAACTTCTATGGAACTCAAAATGGAATAAATATAGATAGGTGTAGCGGTAGGCATAATTATAGTTAGTACTCACCTGTTTTTGAAAAACTACTGAAATGAGGATGGGCTTATGGAAAATAAAAATGTTGCCCATGGGCATTTGGAAAGGATACGGATGATATCATGTTGTGAGAAGGGTGCCCCTATGTGCAAGGACAGAATCTCCCTGCCTTTGACAAGTACTAGCTGGGAGACCCTGGCCGACTTAACCTTCTAGTAGTGCCTTAGACAGCTCTCAGGTTCTTAAACTAAGGTCCATGAACTTAAAAAAAAATTTAATTTTTTAAATTTAAATTTTTAAATTTAAAATTTTTAATAAGTATTTCACTTTTATTGATATCTTTTGTATATGACTTTATATTTTATTATAAATATAAATATTCTATTATAATTATTATGATTTATAATAAAATTTCATTTTATGTATTGAGAAAAGATTATTCTAACCAGAGGTCCATAAGTTTCATCAGATTGCCAGATGGGTCCATGATACAAAAATAGTTAACGCCTTCTTTAAGACTAAGTTGCAGAGAAGATGCCAACCTGCAGTGGTAAAAGGGTTTTCCTCAATGGGAGTTCATGAAATCCCTAAAGTAGTGTGACTGATATACAGATACAGCTAGATTATAAGACGAATAAGAGCAGAGACTTCCTTATCTAGGTGTTCTGGCTCCTTGAGCCAATACTACAGTGCTTTGTACTAAATGTTGTTGTTGTTCAGCCATTTCAGTTGTGTCCAACTCATTGTGACTCCGTTTGGGATTTTCTTGGCAAAGACACTGGAGTGGTTTGCCATTTCCTTCTCGAACTCATTTTATAAATGAGGAAACTGAGGCAATCAGGGTGAAGTGACTTGACCAGGGTCACACAGCTAGTAAGTGTCTGAGGCTAGATTTGAGCTCAGAAAGATGAGTCTTCCTGACTCCAGACCTGACACTCTATCCACTGTGCCACCTAGCTGCCCATTTTTGTACTAAGATGTGTTAATAAATGTGAAATTGAATTAAGTTGTCCACAAGTTGTTGTTAGCTAGAATTCCCACCCAGCCATCACAGAATCCAGTGTGCCTGTACCATCAGTTTCAAATCAGCAAGCTCTCCCAATCTAAGCATCACACAGGGCTGCTAAGGACCTGAGTTGTATTCCCCTTTGGGCTATGTGAGTGTCCCAAGTCTGATGGCAGCAGAATGCATGGATGAGTGTAGAGTAGATCACCAAACCTCTTTGTTGAGCTCAGTATGCTTCCTCACTCTCTCTGCTGCTCTCTTTCTTCAATTTCCTTTCACTTTCAGTTTTCCTTGGATCACCAAAGTAAATGGGGAGTAGGAGGATTAGGCCAGAGCAGCATAGACCTCCCGGCTCGTCCTCCTTTGAGACGCATGGCTTCATCGCAGGAACAGATGCTCTGACAGCCAGTTTTAGGGGATTCAAATCAGGTTGATGGTCATTCCTTTTACCTGTGCCTCATTTTCTGGTGAATCCATGACACTGTGTCCTCAAGCCATAGTGAAGCAGTTCTCAACCTGTGGGTTGGTACCCCTTTTGGGGTTGAATGACCCTTTCACAGGAGTCGCCTAAGACCATCAGAAAACGCATAGCCAAGGTGATTTTTTTAAGTGTAGATTAAACCCGATTAAGAACAGAAAGGCTTGTTAGGTCTAGTAGACTAGCATACTTCTCATAGAGTTGCAGTGGTTTCCCTACTACCTCCAAGATCAAATGTAAACTCCTCCATTATTTAAAGCTTTTCCCAACTTGATCTCTTTCCCACCTTCCCTGTCTTACATTTTCCTTGTCTTTATTTAATCTCACTGGTCTGAGTTTCGTTATCTGTAGAATAAGGGCTTGGACTACACTGCCTCTGTAATCCTTTTGACTTCTAGACCCTTGATGCCATAATCCTAAAGAACTGAATCGAAATCTAATCTCATAGCCCCTCCCTTTCTTTCTGTATGCTCCTCCTTCCCATATTGTCCTTAAATCATGTGTGTGTGTGTGTGTGTGTGTATGTGTGTGTACATCTATATTATCTCTGTCTCTCTATCTGTATCTCTATATATGGCACATGATACACAAAGACTGAGGGTAATGACATGGCATTTGCAGAAAGGCCGTCTATAGTGTGAAGAATCATGGATTAGGAATCAGACTACCTAGATCAGAAACATTTATAAGCTGTGAGACTTTGGGGAAATTGCAGTCTTTCTGGGTTTTAGTTTCCTCATCATGAGGCAAAGGGGTGAGCCAGGATGATCTCTAAGGCCCTTTCCAGAGGAGCACTATAGCATACAAGAAACCACATGGGGGAGTTGAAAGAGTTTTGTTCTCAAAAATCAGAAGACCTAAGAGTCCCGCAGTAACAGACAGTGGACGATCTCTATGAACCTCATTTTTTGTATCTATAAAAAAAGGGGGCAATAAGACCTACTGGCTTGTTGTGGAAATTAAGCTTGATAATATATGTGAAAGTATTTTAAAAGCTTTTATAAAATGTTATACAAATGTAAGCTATTTTACATCAGAGATGGGGCACAGAGGATAGACCACTGGACCTAGAGTCAGGTAGATGAGTTCAAAGTTAGCATCAGATACTTTTAGATGTGAGATGCTGAACAAATCACTTAATCTCTGTCTGCTTCAGTTTCCTCATTGGTTAAATGTATTTGCCTTCCTGCAAACATAATCAGTCACTCTCATCAGTCTTTGTGTATTAAGTACCAGATACATGGAGAGTGGGAGAGGGAGAGGGAGAGAGAAAGGAAGAAGGCAAGGGAGAGGGAGAGGGAGAGGGAGAGGGAGAGGGAGAGGGAGTACCTACCTTCCAGGATTGTTATGGGGATAAAATGAGATCATATCCGTAAAGATCTTTGCAAGCATTACCACCACCACTACTACTACCACTACCAATACTATTACTACTGATGCTGCGGCTGCTACTATTATTATCATTTAGTTTTAACATGGATCATCTTTAGAAAAAATCTCATTGCGTATTCAGGTTACGTGTCAGTCAAAGGAACTGCCAGACATATTCTAGTCCTAAAGCAAATGCTACCCAAAGTCCCCACTGATGCCTCATAATATCGTGTATGTTCTCAAAGACTGGGCAAGTAAAAGCACAAATCCTGTTGGGTTCTACAAAGCTGGAAGGACTTTGAATGTGGTCGTGACAAGACTAAGAATAGAAAGGCTAGTAGCCTGGACATAGTGAAATGGCCAGGAAGTAGTTAAGCTATGGATGCAAGAGATTAGCCAGGAAACAGTTAAGAAATACTTTCTGAAATAAGAAACCACTGAGTTCAGCTTACCCAAACTGAAACCGTATCAAAAGCAGAATTTGGTAATCTCAGAGCCAATTCAATCACAAGAAGTGGCTATATGACTAAGCCTGCACCCCCCTGCCCAACCCCATATTCACTCTCCGGGCTTCTGTACCTAACTCTTCATTAATCAATACTGATGTTATCGCATTATCCTGGTCCCTATGTCAGGGTTTCCTGAAGATAAAGAATAGATCCCCATACCTGGATATCAACTAGGTAATGTAATCAATTAATTATAGAAAAGTAATAGCTTATACCTGCATACCAATTAGTTTTGTTTACAGATTGTATCTGGATATTTAATTAGTTGTAGTTACAGATTATACTTGGATACTATCTTAGTTACTGATTATGTTGTTAGAAACCCAAAATGGAATAAAAAATCCAGTACTTACAGGGCTCCTCCTTTAACTGGCAAATAGGACAACCACCACCTGGCTAAATTAAAGCTCCTTAAAACTTTTCATTGGACTCTGTGGTTACTTTGTTAAAACTTGCTATTTCATTTGGCTATTACAGTAGCATGTCACAGCAGCCCATAAAACACAGAAAAACCACAACGTGGCCCTCCCTGGTTACTGTAGAGCCTCCTTCTGCTTCTGTACTAGCAGTGGTGAAAAGGGGAGAGAAGGGGCCAAGGTTCCTAAGAATTTCACAGTTTTAGATGGTTTATAAAACTGCTTAATTGTATGCATTGTTAATAACAAAATCCTTATCCAGTGAATGGCCATAATGCTGAAGGAACCCAATCACCATTTGTGATATTTTTGCTATCAATGAAACCAGAAGACAAAAGGATTTTACAGCCAAATGTAAGGGTGGATTACAAATCCTTCTGCAGGAAGGAAATAAAGGAGATTGTGAAGTGCGTTTTACCAAATGAGATCCGAGCCCCGGGGCAGAGGTCTATGCTGGAGCATGTGGAGGGTCCCGTGGTGAGACCATAGGCTGTGCATCGAGGTGCACCCAGCCGGCGGTGGGGGCAAAATGTGGATGGAGAAGGGAGAGAAGAGGGGCCCCAACTGCCCTTGCAAAAACCCACAGGCACGGACGTGAGTGAGTTCCCGGCACAGTCTGCCGGCTGGAGCAGAGCTGGCGACCCACTCACCAACCGTCCCACTCACCTGACTCCACAGGAATTCCGAGAAGTTTGAATTCTTGGGGCCGGGAGAGCCTGTCGAGGAAACCTGAGGAGGCCTTTTGACCAGGACCAGTATTCCAGCCTCATGATAACCTTGCCGACGAGGAGGGAGGGGCGGGACACAGGTCTTTGGGCTACAGCTGGAACTTTCAAGGTACCAATCCCTGCTCCTCAGGTGGTCGCTGTGGCTACCCGGGGGCCGGGCGGTGCGCAGCAAGGGGAAGGCGGAGTCCAGGTCCGACCCAGGGGCCCAGGTTTCAGTTGCCCCCACCAGCCACTGGTGCCATTCAACCCTGTAGCAACGGAGGCCAGTCCTCGCCAGTCCACAGCCTGCCGTGCACCCTGTGCGGCCTTGCAGAGACCGCCCCTTACCACTACTTCCACTCCATGTTCTCCTAGAGCAACCACAGAATCCCGAATGAGCAATCACTACTGGACCCAAAGGGAAAACCTTTCGCAGGTGAGGCTGGAGAACAAGGCGTTGGATTGCTTCCAAAGGTCAACCAACGAAGGATTGCACCCCTAGGCCGTTCCAGGCCTGAAGGGCATCAGCCCGGATGAGACAGGTTGGAGGACTTCACAAAAATCCTTCCTCTTCTCTGTATCTGATCAGAATCAAGAGGGATCAAGACGGCTGAGAGTCTGTGCTTTCCGGAAATGACTGGACTCACCTGGACACACATTCCTTCCTTGGTTCTAACACCTATCTTCTACTTACCCTTCCTGATTATCTTGCTGTGGAAGTACCCATCCCCTCCCGCCACGGCTCAGACAAAATGTTTATAGACATCAAGACTAAGGGCCCTTTTTCCAGTGCAACTGGATTTCAACCACCCTGTGCTAGTCTGCGAGTACACTGAGTATGGACGACATAAAACGTCTTGGCTTTTTGTTTCATTGTTTCTGATACTTTTCTCTTAGAGAATTGGGAAATGCATTCCAATGTATGAATGTCATGTGCCTGAAAATCAGTTCTGTTTGCCATTGAGGTGCCAAATCTATCCCATGATCATGGCATTATGCCTGACTTCTTTGCTTATGATTTTGGAAAGCATCATGCCAGAAATCCTACGAATGGGAGAGAATGATTCCTGGAGGAAATGCCTTTATAAGTGGTGAGCTCCTGTTTGCATCTGAAGGCTGTGACGACGATCACGTTGTCATTCACATTCGTCCTTAATGTACAAAGGGTATGCTCCTTATCTGCATGGCCACGTAGTCCTGCTACCTCCAGCACTCAGAAATCTTTCCTCCTTTCTTGGGAGTGAAATTTACTGCCACCACAGAATCTTAATCCTGGTCGCTACTTTCCACAGCTCTCCTTACCCTTCCTGCCTCCAATATGGATCACTCCCCTTCTGTCCTCACTTCACAATCTTACTCTCCTCCCCAACTCCTGCCGTCATACTATGGGACTTCTACAGACGTACAGACAGACGCCCCACCCCAAACACCCTCCTGCTCCCATGACTCCCCCTCTTCCAGCCTCTCAGTCAGAACCTTGCTTCATATTTGACACAAAAAAGAGAATCCATTTGCTGTGTGCTCCACCCTCGCCTCTTTTCCATTACCTATTGCCTTGATGCCTTCAGCTATGATCTCATCCTTCACCCCTATCTTGTATGAAGAGTCCTACTCCTCACCAAGGATAACCTTCTGCTTCCCCTCCTCCTGGCATTCCATTCCATCTCCTCCAACAGATTGCTCCCTCTCTGTCACTTACCTTCATTCTCTCTCTGTCTGATCATCCCCTTCCTAATGCCTACAAATGTGCCATGTATGAAGTTATGAAATCCTCCAAGGTCAATATAAATTCAGAGTAAATCACCCCCATTCCAATGGCCATTGACATCCTCATCTCTACCAAAGGTCATCTGATACCAGATTAGCCTCAATACCAGTGCAGGTGATATGGAGCTGGTGACTGTCTACACTGTATCTCTTGCCCATCTATGAGAAGAAGTCTTGGAAGAATAGAACAAGGAAAGTGACTGATCATTTAAATATATTTCTTTATTTTGAAGGAAAACTATAAAATATCATCACTTTGACTAAAACTTTGCCACTATTAACATACACGTGCACATGAATACTTGTCTAGGTGCCCAAGGCTTAAAAACAAACTTTAAATCTCTGCTCTTTTGATTACTCAGTAATTATTACTCAGACTATTCAAAGTCAGATAGTAAGTGCTGCTACTGCTGTCATCATTGGACTTGGGGATCAATCTGGGATTCTCCTCTGGCACTTTTAACTCCAATTCCATGGCACATTCTATTGGCCCACAGTCTCAATTTTCCTCCAACAAAGAAGGAAGCAATCCATTCTGAATAAAATACTCTGCCTCTCTCTCTGACACATTTTTCCCCTCTCTTTTTGTCTGTGTCTCTTTTTCTGTGTCTGTATCTGTGTCTGTCTCTCTCTTTCTCTCTGTCGCTGTCTTTCTGTCTCTGTCTATGCCTCTGTCTCTGCCTCTGCCTCAGTCGCTGTCTCTCACTGTCTCTCTTGCTCTCTAAAGGGTCACTAAATGTTCCTAGTGTGCATAAAGCAGATAAGGGTGACAAGCTGGGAGTTTGGGATTCGATCAAGTTAAGGTTAAATCCTCCCATGGGCTTGTGGTCAAGAAGACGAAAGTGCCTCCCCCAGCACAGCATCTGGAGGGACCGCGAGAACCTCTCCAGACTCTGGGTTACATGTATGGCCTGTACTGAATTTCTTGTCTTTCCAGTGCAGTTGGGCAACAAGGGTGAAAGGGAAAGATTCTAGAATTTAAATTTCTAAAACCACCTGACTAAATATATGTGTATATATATATATATATATATATATATATATATATATATATATATACACACACACACACACATATAATTCTTAATTACACACAACATGTGACCCATCTAACTGACTTCATAGGGGAGTCCTCTCCCTCTCTCTAAGACATTATGCCGTAGAAAGTTTACTGTGATCATAAGCCTCCCTGTAGGCTACACAGACCCTTAAACTCACAATTAATTCGCAAATGAGACTTGCTAAGGTTTTGGGTAGCTAAGTTGACTGAGATACTTGTCTGCCATAGTGGACAAAACCACCATGATGATGTGTCTAGCTGACCAGCAGCCCAGTGATCCCACCCCGCCCATCCCTCTGCACTAGGAAGTATTCAGGACAAGAGATAATAAGTCAGGGACAGAGCCAGAGGTGAAGTCTTCGGAGTGGTCTCAGTCAAATGGAATCGTTCCTTTCTCTGTCCAGGTCCAACACCACCAGGGATTTTTACCCACCCCATACTTCAACAGGCAGTCTACAAAACCCTGCTGTCTCTCTGTCTCTCTGTCTCTGTCTCTTTCTCTCTGTCTGTCTCTGACTCTCCCTCTATGTCTCTGTCTGTCTCTGTCTCTCTATGTGTCTGGCATCAATGGTAACTTTTTCAGATGGATGGTCTCCATCTCCTTTCTCAAATTCTCCCCCCATCCAGCCATTCTTAGGTTCTGAAATGAGGTCCCTATGCTCATGGGCCCAAATTAGACCTGAGGCCCTGGAGACCTTGAGAGGTGGTGCAACCCAGCAGACAGGCCCCAGGCAAAAATACTACAAGTGACCAGAAAGAAACAATTAATATGTTGGAACTACAGTGAGGATCACACAGGATCTGGCAGCCTCAACACTAAAAGATCAGAGAAATTGTAATATGATTTTTTGTAAGGCAAAAGATCTTGGGCTACAACCAAGAATCACCTATCCAGCGAAACTGAGCATAATACACAGCAGAAGTTCCCAAACTTATTTAGCCTACTGCCCCTTCAAAAAAATTACTCAGCACCCCCTTGAAAATCTACTTTCTTTAACCCTTTTGTGGT
This sequence comes from Pseudocheirus occidentalis, assembly GCA_028646575.1. Classification (NCBI taxonomy): domain Eukaryota; kingdom Metazoa; phylum Chordata; class Mammalia; order Diprotodontia; family Pseudocheiridae; genus Pseudocheirus; species Pseudocheirus occidentalis. The sequence goes on from JAQQSW010000065.1 coordinate 137,340, forward strand.
TTTCTAAAAAACTCACATCTCTCAAGTCTACTACCACCTTCCCCTGGATTGTTCCAGCATTCCTCAGGGGGCAGTATTGCTCACTGTGGGAAACTATGATCTACAGGCAAGGAGATGGACGTTTAGTGAAATAACAGAATTCCCGACCTTCTGGATGAAAAAGCCAGGGCTCAATGGAAAACTCAACCTCCAATTACAAGACCCAGTAGAAACACAGAAGGATAAATAAGGAACGAACACACACACACACACACACACACATACACACACACAACCCTTATTTAACAAGAGCAAACTGTTTACATCCCTATTTGGGAAGCTGTTACCTTTTAATATCATGAACTCTAAACCTACGGTAACCTCTAAAAGGGATATAGACAAATAGAGGTTGTGGGTATAAACTATGCAAAATGATGATTAAAATCCTTATTAAGGAACTGCAGTGGAAGAATAGGAAAGAATGAAGTCGAAAAGGGTAAATTGTGCTCCACAAAGAGGCATTAAAACAATATAGTAGAGGGAAAGAAGGGAGGGAGATGAACATTATGTGAGCTTGGCCCTAATTGGTTCTGGTGTAAGGAGGGAATAACATAATCAGTTAAATATAGGACTCTATCAAGAAGAGACATAGAACCTACCATAATAGAGGGA
>JAQQSW010000066.1:0-67125 GCA_028646575.1 Pseudocheirus occidentalis
GTCTCTCTCTGTCTCTCTGTCTCTCTCTCTCTGTCTCTCTCTCTGTCTCTCTCTGTCTCCCTCTCTTCATATCTCTCTCTCTGTCTCTCTGTCTCTCTCTCTGTCTCTGTCTCTCTCTTTCTCTGTCTCCCTCCCTTCATATCTCTCTCTCTGTCTCTCTGTCTCTCTGTCTCTGTCTCTCTGTGACTCTCTCTCTGTCTCTCTCCCTTCATATCTCTCTCTGTCTCTCTTTCTTTCTCTCTCTGTCTCTGTTTCTCTCTTTTTCTCTCTATTTCTCCTCTCTTCTCTCCCTTCTTTCCTCCCCTCTCCACATTATATGCATATATATACATATACATACACACAGAGCTAGATATAGATAGACAAACCCACAGAAAGAGAGTTACCAATCCTAATCAACGTAGGATAGTAACTGAATGTTGAGTCCAGACAAGAAGGTCTATTGGACTTCAGAGAAAGGAGGTATCACTGAAAGGCAACATGTCTTAATGGATACAATGTTAGATGAGGAGTCAAGAAGGTCTGCCTTCAAATCCTACTTCCTAGTCTTGCTAGCTGTGTGATGCAGGCATATCATTTAATCTCTCTTAGTCGGAGTTTGTAAAACTCATCTGTTAAGGATAATAATAATGGCACCTCCCTGCCTCGAAGAGTTGTTGTGAGACTCAAATGAGATAATGTGTATCCATTCAAATGAGATGCTCTGCGTAAGGTGCTCTGAGAGCCCAACAGCGCAATGTAAACAAATGTCAGGTGTATGAGTGGTAGTATCAGTTTGGGTTGGAAGGGGCCAGAGGGATGTCGAGAAGAACTTCATATAAGTAGAAAGTGAGCTGAGATTTGAGAGGAGTGGTGTAATAGAGCAATGGACTTGGTGTCAGGAAGGCCTGGGTTCAAATTCTGCCTCAAATACTAACTGCATGATTCTGGGGCTGGACCAATCTGATGTTTCCTCCTATATAAAATGAATTCACTTACTTTAATGATTTCTAGGGCCCCTTCTAGCCCAAAATTTATGGTCCTATGATAGTAGGATTTGGATTGGCAAAGAAAAAGGCAGTTTTGGTCAAGAGAATACAAAATGCATAGATACAGAAGATGGGAAGTAGAAGGGTGGGTTCAAAATATGATGGAATCCATAGGGGCAAAATGGTGGGCAAGGGTAGTGGGTCAGAAAGCAGGATCCCTGTATTCCTACATTGCCTCCCCTCTCTGAGTCTCAGTTTCATAATCTATAATACAAGGACTAAATCTGGAATCTCTTCTAATGGTCTTAAGGGTTTTGAGGGGCAGCTCAGTGGCACAGTGGATAGAGTTCTGGGCCTGGAATCAGGAAGACTCTTCTTTCTGAGTTCAAATCCAGCTTCAGACACTTACTAGCTGTGTGACTCTGAACAAACTTATTTGCCTCAGTTTCCTCATCTGTAAAATGAGTTGGAGAAGGAAATGACAAACCTACTCCAGTATCTCTGTCAAGAAAGTCCCAAAAGGGGTCACAAAGACTCAGATATGACTGAAAAAGTGACTGAACAACAATGCTTTTTGAGAGAGGGACAAAGTGAAGAGTCATCCTTTGGGAAGGTCAATTGTTTCCAGGTTGTTGGGTCTTCCTAGACTCTCTCCTACTAGTTGTTCCTCTAGTGTGATACCCCATCTCTTGTTTCTGTGCCTTTCCACGAAAATGGTACCCTGGGACTGGAATGCTCTCCCTCCTAATTACCACCTCAGAGTCCATGGCTTTCTTTAAGACTCAGCTCCTTCAGGAGGCCTTTCCCAGATCCCCAAACAACTGGTGCCATTCCCTTCTAAAGCTATCTTCTATTTCTTCTGTAATTACCTGCTACATACAAGTTTATGTGCATGTTGTCTTCCCTCATTAGAATGCAAACTTCTAGAAGGCAAGAATTGAGTTTGCCCTTTGTCCAGCTCTTAGCACAGTGCTTGACACATTGTGAGCACTTAATAAGATGGATTGCTTGGTTCCTGCACCTGACTTTCCTCTCTATATCTACCCACATCCATGTGTCTTTCTGAGATGTGGAGCTTCCAGAAGGAGAGGACTAATTTCTTAGCCTGCCCATAGGTCATTCCTCTTTTGAAGCATCCTACCCACTCATTCCTCTCCACTAACACATACCCTCATCTTTTCCCCAAATCCCATTAGGTACTTTCCTCCTCCTGGAAGCCCTCCCTAATTATCACCACCTGGTTCTAATTATTCCTTTACTCCCTGTCACCTTATGGACTCAATTTGCAGATACTGAGGTCTGTGCAATATTCTTAGTAGTGTCCTATCTTGTTCCCCAAGGACAGAACCTATTTCTACCCTTAGAATGTTAAACTCCTAGAAGGGAAGGATTGTATCTCCACCCATTAAAGTCTCCTGCATCAGATTAGGAATTTTCCAAGGCCTGGCACTGTCTTCCTTCTTCCAGGTATACTGCATTGACTAACAACAGGGGACACAAGCATAGTTAGCCAACTAACCCTAGCCCTTAACAAAGCATAGGCAGATCGAAAGCTGGGTAGAATCTTTGGAACCAGCCAATACTCCATCTTCTTCAGCAGAGATTTCCATAGAGACAGTGGTGGTCCCCTGCCAGGGAGTCCTCGGGACAGGCTTCAGCTCTCCACATGTTCCATAGAGACAAGAAACCCCAACAATCAGGGAGGGAAAGGGGTCTGAGCAACAGAGATTGCTAAGGCCTTGAAGATGCTGAGTCGGAGATGGAGGTATCTGTGAGGGCCTTAGCCCAGGGTTGGGGGGGGAGGAATTCTTGTTGTAGCTATATAATTAAAATACTATTAAGCGGCGCCTGGCAGTCTCCCGGCTAACCTCGACTGAAACACTACAGGCGGAATCATCACAGGCAGCTGTGTCTCCTCCGATCAGCTCTCTGGGCACTTGGGGTGGGCAGCACCCGCCTCATCTCCAGGGTGCCAGGATGTGAGAGTTAGGGGCTGGAATGTGGCAATCACACAGGGTGGGTGAAGAAGGCATAAAGAAGGTGGGGATGCTTTAATCTTCCCTGGGGTATGATGGCCCTAGTGAGATCCAGAATGAAAACAGAATTTAGGGAGCTCTGGAATGGTATGACTTTGGTTCAGTCATTCTTTCTGGCTCACTCAATATCTTGAATTCTTCATTCCACTGCCAAAGCCCTCACTCTAATCCAGGCTCTCATCCCTTCATGCCTGAGTTGTTAGACCAGCCTCCTTTTCACTAGTCACTGTGTCTCCAGTCTTCCTCCCATCAGCCCCACATGAAGAGCACATCCCATAATCATCTCTGTGTTTGGGGGGAACTGCAGTGGCTCTTTTTCCCCTTAAAGTCAGATCCCAATTTGGAAAGCCAGCTTCCTCCACCCTTTCCCCTCCGTGCTCCCTTCCTGACCATATTCCCTTGTCTACTGGGGGCTTCCTCTCTCAGGTCCTTTTGGTCTAACTGGGCCATTCTCCCCATGTTCACTGCATCCTACTCCAGGCCTTCATACAAACTCTTTCCTCCTCCTGGGGCAGCTTTCCTCTTTTCTCCCCCTACTTCTATCCTTGACTTTTCCCTTTCCTCTAGCCCTATCTTTTTCCTTTAGGAAATATTGCCTTGACTTCTCCCAAAGTCTGGGAAGCTATTTGCTCCTGTAATGAATTTCCTCTCAGAATGGCTGTATTTCATTCATTTGTTTCTCTGTCTCAAGAATAGATAATAGATGGAAATTCTTTCTACTTTTTCTGGGTCTGATTCTTTTTCCACATCTAATTAGGAATTCGAGGAAGTAGGAATGGATGGTCATCTTCTCTCCTCCCAGGCAAGCCCCTTTCTACAGGTGGCCCTTAGTCTGGCAGAAGATAAAACAACCATAAGGGATAGGGTTTCATTGAAAAGGAAGTCAAGGTCTAGCCTCAGATCTCCTAGGTCTTCCATTTTCAACCTGCCATAGAGAATGATGTACTAGAGCCAGCTCAAGTAGGAGAGATGTTGTTAAATTTTCACTTGAGTATTTACCCTTTGGAAATTACAAACTACAAATCAGAACTTGATTTGTTTTTTTGCTGATTGTCTCACCTTAAGAAGGTTCTGGAGAAAATGTTAAAAAAGAAAGATTCAACTTAAAAGTATGTAGTGTATTCAATTTTTTTTAAATAGCTAAAATTTTAACATTAAAAAAGTAGCTAAACATTTACCAACACTCTAGGACAGATCCTCCTAGAGCAGCGGTTCTCAACCTATGGGTTTTGTTCATTTTGTAACAATCAAAGTATATCCTGCATATCAGATATTTACATTACAATTCATAACAGTAGCAAAATTACAATTATGAAGTAGCAATGAAAATAATTTCATGGTTGGGGGGGTCACCACAACATGAGGAACTGTATTAAAGGGTTGAGGCATTAGGAAGGTTGAGAACCACTGTTCTAGAGTAAAGGAATGGGTATCAGGGAAACAGTCAAAGGAAGTATATATGGTATATATGTGGAAGAGATCAGGTTTGGGAGTTCAAGATCCTGTATTAAAATCTCATGTCTATTGCTTGCTACCTGTGTGGTTTTGCTTGACTTTTTTTTGGAGAGGGGAAGAAGAGCAATTGGGATTAAGTGATTTGCCCAAGGTCACACAGCTAGTAAATGTTAAGTGTCTGAGGCTGGCTTTGAACTCAGGTCCTCCTGACTGCAGGGCTGATGCTCTATTCACTGTGCTGCCTAGCTGCCCCTGCCTGTGTAATTTTGAATAAGTTATTTTTCTATTTTAGACTTCAGTTCCCTCATCTTTAAAGTGAGGGGTATCCTTCCAGCTCTGATTCCTGTGATCCTAGGAAATGGAGAAGAGTGGCACCTACCCACCCTTACTCCACACTGTCACAGTCCCTGTTAGCTGGTCAGGCTGGCACAGAACCAGGCATCATTCTTTAACACAGAAAACACCCTTTGCACCAGTCCCCCTGTCCTTGGATACTCCCAGACTCTGTTCCTCCCTCACCCATGCCAAATGCCTGAACCATCAATGGGAAGAGGAATGTTTTAATCCCCCTTTGACCTGTAGCCTGGTAACCCAATCCCCTCATGGCCGTAACTCTCCTCTCCCATTCTCCCTGACTCCTGCAGGTACAGGCCCTGAGCTGGGGAGGAGGGAAGAATAGTATGGAAGAGTAGATGGAAGAGTCTGTTTTGAATGGAGATTATCTAACTTCAGTTTTCTTAGTTTTGTCCCATCAGCTCTGAAAAAGAAATTTCTCCCAATCCCAGTCTCTTCTCTCTTTGGGTATTCTCTCCCCTTTTCTCCTATCCCCTCCTTAAGGGTTAAACAAGACACATCCTACAGAGATCCTCTAGTCCATCCCTTGTAAGACTGGACACTATTCAATCCATATGGACAGGCAGGGAGACATCTGATCATGAGGCTTCACAGTAGACTTGCAGGCAGAAGATCTGGGTTGGAGTCTCTGCTCTCATCTGTGAAACCTCAGGCAAATGCTTTCCCCTCTCTGACCTTGAGTTTGTTCACCTGTATAATGAGAGAATTGAACTGAATGATCTCTAAAGGGCTGCCTAGCTTCAGTATTGGAATTCTAACTTTCCTTCTTCGTCAAGATCTCTAAAGAAGGGGAGATCACTACCTTCCTCAGTCTAGTATCCTAATCCAATGATCCCTCTGAGTAAGTCCTCCTTTATGAACTTCCTTAACACAGTGCCTGCAAACCAGTTGGTACTTAATAAACATTTATTGACTTGGCTTCTTTAAATCTAACACATCTACTTATTTTTCAGAAGTTACTAGAAAGCTGGGCCCTCGCCACCTGCGTCCCCATCCCTAGCCTTGTCCCAGGGATGACTACTTCCTGACTCTCTTGGGGTGAGGGCAGGAGAAGTCTACTCAACTTTATTTTTCCGTGAAATGGAAAGTAGAGTGGGAGATGAGAGGATGGCTCTTCTTCACAGGCAGATGTTGCTCCCATGCTGCCCAGAAGCCTGTCATTAGGGGACACGGCCTCACTTCTTTCCATTCCCACCACATCATTCTTCCATTCCTGAAAGTCTGTCTGCTTGCTCTGATCTCCTGCCACCAGATGTGCCTTCTCTCTCTCTCTCTCTCTCTCTCTCTCTCTCTCTCTCTCTCTCTCTCTCTCTCTTTCTCTCTCTCTCTCTCTCTCGTTTCCTCTCCTGGGATTTCCAAGTCTCCCTCCCCCCATCTACCTCTACTTCTTTTTCCTTTGTCATTCAGGAAAGAAGAGAACAGGACTCCTAGCTGGGTTAGTTTTTTGCCTAGCACAGAACCATATAGGCAACATAACCAACTGCAGGTCAGCACAGAAGAGAGACAATGTATTGGGCGTCACAGAAAGAAAATTGATCTAGGAATGGAAGTCCTGTATTCGATTCCATGTTTTGCTACTGACTGCCTGTGTAACCTTAGGCAAGTAACTTAACTTCCCTGCTCACCCGTTTCCTCACCAGTAAAACTGGGAGAGGGTGGACTATGGAAAATGTAAGGTCCCTCCCAGCTCCAAATACTGTATTTTTTTTCTGGGCCAGTCTTCTCGTTAGAGACATAGGTGTTACATTCTATACTACTGAAATGCATTATGGGATAGTGGCAGAGATGCCCCGGAAGAGAATCTGGGGTCAGATTCTAGTTCTGTTGCTTTTTTTGTGACTTTTAACTTCATCTCTTGGGTCCTTGGTTTCTTCCTCTGTAGAATAAAAGAGCAAGATTCAGCAATCCCCAAGGCCCCTTCCCGTTCAGAATCCCATGATCCTCTGCTGTGTAAATGTGATTTTATAAGTACAATATAAACAGAAGATATTTTTATTAATAATACTGTGCCTATTTCTTGAGTATCTGAACCAGATGGGCCTCACCAGAAACTCAGAGTTGCTTCCCAGAATTCCCTAAATTCCTGACACTTTAGAGGAGCTGAAGGAACCCAGACCACAAAAACCTCAACTCTTCCACCCACCCCCAGGCCACTGGTTGACCTTATAGCCTCTGTTGCCAGGCATTCAGCAGAGGATGGTAGGAGACTTGGACCAGCCTTATAGGATCACGTAGTCTGGAAGAACAAAGCCTTTATGGATCTACAAACCCAAGGAGAAAAACTAGATAGAAAAGTCACAAACCACCCTGGAAATTGGATGATCAGAGTCTCAGGGTAGACCTGAGTCCGCAGGGGCTTTTCTCATCAGACCTGGCTACATCCGCAAAGTAATCCAGGCCATGCCTATGGAGACTGCCACTATATAGCCCATGAAGACAGAGTGGGAGAGAAATAAACAAAGAGAAGAATGGGGACCTCATAGTCATTTTGTCCATTCTCTTGTTTCCAAGGAGGGCATTCTTCCCCCCTACCATGATGTAGATGGAAATCTCTAACTGGTTCTTAGAGGAAGTGAGAAGGGGGAAAGATATTGATTACTAACAGGAGAATCATGGTTCCTTGTGCTTCCTGCCTTCTGTCTTCCCCAGACTGTTCTGCTCCTAAATGGGGGCCCCCAGGGATTTGGCCAAGACCCCCAAGGTTTACCCTCATTTACAAAGGAGGGAAGGAGCTTCCACACCTGGGTTAAAGCTGTGGATGCCTCCTGTTTCCTCAAATGTGGGATCCTTCTGCCTTCCTCTCATAACCCTCTCTCCCTCTGATGATAGACAAAGTCCAATGAGGGATAAGAGGCAGCAATGGGGGTGGGTTGGGCTGAGGATGACATTCCTCAAGGACTTGACCAAGGAGAACTACTAGGAAATGGATCTTGGCAGCCAGAGTTAAGTGGGGGGGGGGGGGCACTGAAAAGGGCAAGATGCTGTCTCCTAAGCTTGTGGTGTAGTTCTTCTTGATGCCCCTAGAGAGCATCCAGTATCTCCTTTAGACCCTGGAAAAGTACAAATGGTCTCAAATATTCTCCTTTTGTATAAGCAGTCTGGCATAGTAAAAAGAGTATGAAACTTAGGTTCTAGGTTTGTATCCTGCCTCTAATTGTTCAGTCATTTCCAACTCTTCGTGACCCCATTTGTGGTTTTCTTGGCAAAGATCTGGAATGGTTTGCCATTTCCTTCTCCAGCTCATTTTACAGATGAGGAAACTGAGGCAAACAGGGTTAAATGGCTTGCCTGGGGTCTCACACTGCTAATAAGTGTCTGAGGCTGGACTTTAACTCAGTTGTTCCTGACTCCAGGACTGACTTCCTGACTTCTATCCACTGTGCCACTAAGCTGCTCCCTTTCTGTAATACTCACAAGTTATGTGACTAGCAAGTAATTTTACCTTTCTAAGCCTCTATTTACTCATCTCTAAAATGGGCATAGAGACACTTGCACTGTCTATTTGTTAGGCTTGTTGTGGGGAAAGTGCTCTGTAGACTTGATATTCCTCTATACCTATTTGAGTACTTTGAGGTATCATGATTTTAACTGGAAGGGCACTCTCTCCACTGATGCAGGATGCAACATCTCTATGACATATATGGTCTTCAAGAGTTGATGGGACAAAAACAAGACAAAACAAAAAAAAAACCATTGCCCTGTGATAGCCCAATAGGCCTCTACAAACAACCAGGCTAGCTCTGATCACAGACACATAGTTGTCAGAATCTGAAGTCACCTCTAGCAGGTCCTACCACCCTGGAATGAGGCCCTGGATTTGGGCTTAGGTGGAAGATGGTGCTGGGTAAAGGTGGGCTGTTAGAGTCTTTGTGTGAGGGAGATGTATTCCCATCCTCACAGCTCATGGTAAGAATGATGGAAACAATTCAAGGTATATCATTCCCCCATTTTCCAAATGAAGAAATTGAGGCTCTGAGACTTGAAGTGATTTAGCCAAAGTCTTTGCCTTTCCTCTTTCTAGTTCCTGAAATCTGTTTGTCATTTCCTCCAATCTTCACAAACCCCAGATCCTTGGGGGCAGCTAGGTGGCACAGTGAATAGAGTACTGGCCCTGGGGTCAGGAGGACCTGAGTTCAAATCCAACCTTAGACCCTTGACATAGCTGTGTGACCTTGGGCAAGTAACTTACCCTCAATTGTCTTCCCCCCTCCAAATAAAACAAACAAACAAAAAAACCCAGACCCTTTGCCCTGGATTTCCTCAACCATTGGTATCTCCTCTCAAAGCTTGGCAAGTCAGTTTACCTCATTTTTGTGCCCCATTAACCCCTGTTTTAGCTCTCTTCAGGTGTATTGGCCCCAGTTTTCATTTCTAAGGACAAGAAAGAGAAGCAGTGGCCAGGCTCTTTCCTCAAACAATCATATCTACATACATACGTACATACATATAATAGACATAGACACTGAAACAGATATGGATTTGGATATAGATAGATATAGGTATAAATAGAGATATAGACAGAGGTAGAGATGGTTATAGGTATAGATTTGGATAGAGGTAGATATAAGTATAGATGTAGAAATAGAGATCAGTATATCTATAAATATACAGATATCCTCTCCATATCTTGAGGGTTAGGGACATAGCACCCCAGAGATCTGGAAAATCTGTGTAAAATTTTTTGGCCCTCCCTTCATACCAGAGAAAATGTCTGAATATTTCTTTTTCTTTTATGGGGTGTTTGCAGTACCTTATTGTAAAATTTGAGTTTATCTATAGTTTTAAAAGGTAAAAGATATTGATATTATATAATACTAATCATATATTTTATCCATTTCTGAGTTGCTAAACTTTTTCTGTGTCATCTGCTGGCCTTAGTATGCCATCTGCAGCTTCTACAAAACTCCCCCAAAATTCCCACTTAATTTCTTATGCCAACCTACAATATGCCAAAACCATGATGGGGAAAATAGCAATGTGGAAGGGATAACTGTATATATAGATATAGACCTAGACCTAGACCTAGAAATAGACATAGACACAGACACAGACACTGACACTGACACTGACACTGACACAGACACTGACACAAACACAGATACAGACACTGACATAGACATAGACACAGAAATAGACATAGACTAGACATAGACCTAGAAATAGACATAGACATAGACACAGACACAGACATTGACATAGACATAGACATAGACATAGACATAGACATAGACGTAGACATAGACATAGACATAGACATAGATATAGACATAGACATAGACATTGTTATCAGCAAGCACCCTAGCATACCCAGGGTGGCTGCTAGCACAGGTTCTTAGATCTGCTTTTCTAAAGGAAAGCAACTCAAAACTTTAATCAATCAAACATATATCATTTATCTAGTTCAGGGGGAAAAGTCAGCACCCTGAACCTCAGAGAATGCAAACAGAATACAAACAGAAGGTATAAGCAGAAGCTACAAGCAGACAAAGAAACAGATCAGCAGACAGGCTTCCAACCGTCTGACCATTGCATCCATAACTATTCAGTTACCAGAGAGGGAAGCACCAACATCTGGGTTTTTCAAAGCTGGGAGGCTCAATGGCTTCCCAGAGTCTCATCCGGCCAAATCATACAACTCTTTCCAAAATGAGCCCCAAACCAAAACCACAGATCAGGGCATATATAGCCCTCTCCTGGATCAGAGAATGTCACAGCCTTCCTGACCCACTGCCCAATCACAAAGCAACAAGGCATGGGCATTCCTGGAGAACAAACCTCCCGCCACAAGCTTCATGTGACCACATTTAGCCTATTAGGGGGCAGAGTATATTTTCAAATCAGGGAAGATTCTCAAAGTCACTTAAGCCTATCAAAGGGCCTAGGGGCAGGGAAGATCTTCACATTCCCATAACAGACATAGATATAGACATAGACATAGACATAGACATAGACATAGACATAGACATAGACATAGACATAGACATAGACATAGACATAGACATAGACATAGACATAGACATAGACATAGACATTGATATAGATATAGACATTGATATAGAGATGGATATGGATAGACAGATATAGCTATAAGTACAACAATAGATAAAGATATATACAGAAGGATCTTCATCTCAAGGAGAGACCCTCTTTTCTTCCCTATCTTGTTCCCATATTATATATCTTAGGGTTTCTTTTAGACTGGGGGTGGGATATCTTTCCTACTTTTCTACAAGCTGAAGAATCGGCTTCATTTGTGCCAGTGGGCTTCCCTGGAGATTTCCTGGCTCATTTAAAGAATGTCTGAGTATCTTCATGCCTTTAGCTCCGTGTAAGCCTGGCAAACTTACTAGAAGATGTCCTATTATTTTAAAGACTTTCTGAGCCTTAATGGAAAGAAATCTTGGTCTTTCTTGAGACCCTTAGTGGGTCTCCATTTCTTCATTTGTAAAATAAGAAGACTGGAGTTTAGAATGTAAGCTTCTTGCAAGAAAGGATTGTTTCTTTGTAACTGGTTACTCAGTGCCAAGCATAGTACTTAGCACATAGTAAATGCTTAATAAATATCAATTGGTTGATTGATGATCTCTAAGGTAATTTTCAGTTATAGGTCTTTGATTTTACAATCCTAATAGTTCACAGCCTGAGTAGCTTATGACCTTGGGCAAATTACTTCATGTATCTGAGACTCAGTTTTCCCATCTTCAAAATGGGGATAAAAATACCTACACACATTAATTAATTAATACCTAACACATTAATACATAATGTGTTAAGTCCACAGCCTCCCAGATCATAGTGAAGAAAGCACTTTGTCCATAGTATAGGACTATATTATATTTGGCTATTTTCACAGATACCTCAGGAAACCAGCAACCTGCACTTCCCTGGAGGATGAGGTTAAATCAGGCCTTCTTTCATCCCTAAAGGGTGAAGCAGTCTGGAGGGGATTGATGGCATCATCATGGTGCTGGGTCCCTCCAAGGCCTTGCCAACATCAGCACGCTTCTCACCACTTTTGCCAATGGCCTCATCAGGGGTGATAACATCATTCTCGAAACTGGGACCTCAGGGAGGGGGGAGCTAGGGGTCTCCTCCCTTAGCTCCCTATCCCTGTTACCCCTCCCTAAGCTTCTATTACCCAAAGTGCCACCGCCCTGACTCTGTAATAATTGGGGGACTCATTTGCATCTCATTTACATGTAATTTAAGAGATTTCTACCCTCCTACCCCACCCAACCCACCCCAATGCCTCCCCCTAGCCTAGAAGTAGGCTTATGTGAAGGAGCAAGGAGTGGGAGAAAGGGTTTTCTGAAATTCTGAAATTTCCTGAAATTCTCTCACTTTTCTCCTTGTCAGAACCAAAAACTAAGGTAGTAAGGGCACCTGTCTCCCCTAAGATAGGGGAAACAGGACGGGACTGGGCAAAATCCCAAGACCTTGTGCCATCTCTGGCTTGGGGGTAGGGTGGAGATGGGGGGGGGTGAGGTGCTCCCCTTCCAGAGTCTCAGTTTCCTCATCTGTAAACTGGGGTTAATGACACTTAACAAGCAAGGGGGGGAGGTGCCTAATTAGCTCCCGTTGCTGCAGCACTTTGAAGTAGGGTGATGGTGTTGAGGGTGGGGAGGGTGGAGCATGGAGAGTAGGCAGCACCATGTGGGGTGCAGGAAATGCCAGGCACTGAGTCCAGTCCAAGATGGAGCTGGATGAGATCTCTGCTTTGAAGAGCATGAAGATGTTGGGAAAGCCAGAGAGGGCTGGGAGAGCTGGGGCAGAGAATGTCCTGTGGGCAGCCCTGGTAAGCAGGGCTGATCACTAATGTGTCACTTTAAGCATTTTTGGATTCCCCAAATGAGGAAGATCATAAATCAGACCTTGAGGTGGAAGAGGCTTTCAGAAATACTTAGTCTTATTCCCTAACTTTACAGAAGGAGAAACTGAGGCTCAGAATAGAGAGGAGACTTGCCTATGGCCACATAGGTCATGAGCAGCAGAGCGGGGATTTGACATCAGACCCATCATTCTTTAATTCATTAAGCCTCTTCTCACCTCCCTTTTTCTTCAGCAGAAGGAAGGAGTGCCCTAGAGCAGCTCTAGTAGAGTCCAAAGCTTCCCATGGCCCAGAGTGAAGTGAAACATGGCTTAGGAGAAAGACTGCTGCAGAAAGGCTGAGGGGGGTGGAAATGAGTCTCAGAGAAAAGACACAGCACCGGTCTTGACCTTGGAGTGACCTATCCTGTCTACATGATAGGACTGTAAACAGGTGGGTATGGGACATCCCCTAATGGCCATGGGCCAGAAGAAAAGATTTTGGGGCTGTGTGCCTGCTAAGAACAGGAAAAGGTGGGGAGGTAGCCTTTGGGCCACGCTGGGGCAGAGCCTAGGAGGTGAGGACAGGAGCGAAAGGAACTGCCACCTCCTCCGCTTTCAGTCTTTCCACTCTCTCCAAGACGTCATAAGGCTGAGTCACTGGGAGAGGCCCATGTCCAGCCTGTGGGTGGGAAGACCCAGGGGACCAGGGGCCTGGACAGCCCTCCCTGAGAAGGGTGTGGAGGGGGTACCTTTGCCCCAATTGGCTGCATCAGAGGGCTCCATTCTGCTATACTCTCCAACTATCAATCCATCCACTTTGTGGTTGACAGAGCCCCAGATGGAGGGCAGATGGATGGGGTAAATGAGATATTACCTATGCATAGAACCATTCTGAAGCTCAAATGGAGGAACCTGCGTAATGACCATGGTAAAATAGAGGAAGGTCTGAGAAGGTCCCCAGTCCATCTGGACCATCCTCTTGCCCCACCCTGCCAAGCCTATTCAGAAACCATCCCAGATGGACACTGGTGTCTGGAATGGACAGAGTTTTCCTGGTTTGGGAGATGAAACAATTCAAATTTTTTCTTAAGATCTAAGCCCCCCCCAAGTGTACGCCCTCCCATTTCCTCTTGTTATTGGTTAGTAAAGGTTAGAGGCTGGACAGTACAGATCTCTCTAGTTTTACCTCTCCCTTCTTTTTTCTCATTCTTCTTAGCTGGGTTTCAGGTGTTTGTATTCGTTAATCCTAAAGAATGAGGGGGTCAAACAAGAAATTATAGAAACAATTGGATGTTTGTCTTTGGATGTCTTAGAGTGAACAAGAAGAGAAGGAGTAGGGAGGCTGGTAGAAAGTGGACCAGGGATTAGGAAACATGTTTTGCACAAGTAGGAGTTTAATAGATGTCTGTTGGGAAACAAAGGAAGAGAAGAGGGGGAGAAGCATTTATTAAACACATACTGTATGCCAGGCACAGTGCTGAGTACTTCACAAATACTATCTGAACTGAATTGAATGCATTTGAATTCCTAGATCTGGGGCCAGAAGGGCTGGCAAAAGCTGATTGTTAAATGTTTCAGATTAAACATTTGTAACTCAGAAATGGCAAAAACCAGAAAACAGAGCTTGACTTAGTGTTTTGTTGGTTTTCTAGACTTAAGAAAGTAATAGAGAAAATGTTAATGATACAAATTAAACTTAAAACTGGATTGTGGGTGTATTGCCCCTGAGGCCAGATTTGAACTCAGGTCCTCCTGACTCCAGCATGAGTACTCTATCTACTGCACCACTCAGTTGCCCCTTGAAAACTTGTCCTTAAACACTTACTTTGGCTGGAAGGGATTCAAAGGTCATTTAGTCTAATCTTTTCATTTTGTAGAGAAGGAAATTGTGACGTGGAGATGTGAAGGGACTCACCTTAGGTCACTTAGGTAGTTAGAATAAAAGGTGGGATTTGAACTTGGATCTTCTGACTTTAGAGTCAGTGCTCTTTCTACTATGTCATCGACTGTATAAAGAAATACCCCTAAAGGAAATGGGGGAAATGAACGGAAGACATGACTCCCCCATTCTGCAGAATACAATAGAATCTCTGGCACCAGAGTTGGGGAGGGAGAGGGCAAAAGGGATTCCTCCCTGGGCAGTTTCCACCATACTCTGCCTGACCTCAAGGGTACTATATACCTCACTCTGGTTGTTGGGGTGATAAAATTTTGTTAAATATCAGCGCTGCCTAACTGTGACCCATCATTGTTGTTACAGTCACCCCAGGACTTGGGGTTTTCCCCACCGGTTCAACCAAGGTGAAGGTGGGTTTAATTTTGTTAAGAAACTTTTACTAGATTTGGACTCAGAGAACTCTCATTCCAACACCATCCCTTATATTGGCTGGTTTTGGTAAATCACAAATTTTATGCACCTCAGTTTTCTTATTCGTAAGATGAGAAGGTTGGAAAACAAGGGCTTCTTAACCTGGGATGTGGGAACATATTGTTATTTTTAATTGATCATGATTCTCAATATGATTTATTCTTTTGTTATCCTATGTAATTTATTGCACACTTAAAAACGTTATTATGAATAGAAGTCCATAGGCTTCATTAAACTTATGATACAAAAGTTAAGAAGTCTTCAATATTAGTCTGTCTCTAAGGTCCCTTCTGGCTCGAAATCCTATGACCCTGGATTCCTATAAACAAGGGTGGAAGGAATCAGAAGTGGGAAGGCAGAGAGTAACAGAAAAGACAAGCACACAAGATAATGCTAGGAAGCATAGAGTTTCTAGAGTACCAAAACCTTAGCATGTAAAGAGCACTGGGTTTGGTAGCTGAGGCCCTGGCTCCCCTGATTCCTAGCTTTGCCACTTACTTAAGGTCAGTGATGCTGGGCAATTCACTTGACCTCTTTGGGAGGTAGGTTGGTTTAATGGAAAGAATATTGACTCCAGAGTCTGGAGAAGTCAAGCCCTGCTTCTTGTTCTCCCTATGTTATGTTTGGCAAGTTACCTGACCTCCATGGGCCTCAGTTTACCTACCTGTAAATAGAGAGGGTTGGACTAACTAGACCCTGTGAGGTTCCTCATAACTCTCATCCTCTGGCTCGATAATCTCCAAGATACTTTCCATTTCTAAGCCTGTGAGATCAATAATCCAGCCACAGACAATAAGAACATGTAACATTTCCAGTTTTTCCAAAGTGTTTTCCTAACCACACTCCTATGAGGGAGGTAGTACAAATATTATTATACCCATTTCACAGATGAGGAACCCAGAGCTCAAAGTGATGAAACCACTCCCCGTGTTCACCCAGCTAGAAAGGATCAGATAAACCCAGGTGTCCTAACTTCAAGTCTAGCTGTCCTCAGCAAGCTGGTATAGCTTGCAAGGGAGGGGAACTGCATACTGTTTCCCCCCACACACCTGCCACCTCTTTCTCTATATCGTCCCCACTCTGTCTTCACTATAGAAAAAGCTTTGATTTCTAAAACACTTGAAGAGTACTTTGCGTACATTATTTCCTGTTTCCTAGTTCTGATCTTAAGGATCATAGCTACATTACAAGGAGTGACCTTAGAGGCTGTCTATTTCATTCATTCATTCATTCATTCATCTACTTATTTATTTATTCATCCATCCATTCATTCATTCTTTTTTTTTCTTTTTGGAAGGGGGAAGGCAGGGCAATTGGACTTAAGTAACTTGCCCAAGATCACACAGCTAGTAAGTGTTAAGTGTCTGAGGCTGAATTTGAACTCAGGTCCTCCTGACTCCAGGGCTGGTGCTCTCTTCATTGGGTAACCCAGCTGCCCCTGAGGCTATCTATTTCAACCCCTCATTTTACTGATCAAGAAACTGAGGCTTAAAGAGGTGATGTGACTTGCCCAAGATCACACAAGTAAGAAGTGAAGAATCTGAACCCAGGTCCTTTGACTCCAGAACCAAAGGCTGGTGTTATTCTTTCTAAGAACTTCGGCTTTTTTTCTTCTTGGGCTAATTTACACCTAATCCTGGTCTGGCCAACTGTCATGATCCCTGGGGACAGCCTAGGCTTAATTCTTCCTTGCCGGCACCTCAACTTACTGCCTGTATTTTTTAGCTTCAAATTTTTGCCCCCCTTTCATTTCCCATCAAATTCTGGCTTCCTGCCAAGGCTATTTCCTTGCAAATGACAAGAATCAAAGAAGAGCATCCTGGAACAGAAGAAACACCTGGATTTCTCTTCCAAGCTATTCTATTTCCCATAAACCTTTTCTTCCAAGTTTATCTTGGGGAGAATCCTACATACTTAGAGGTCTCAATATAAACTGTAACAATGATATACACAGTAATGATCATGATGACTCCAGTTCCAAGGGTGACCTTTTACATCAAGCCTGTGGGGTAGGGAGTGAAAGTTTGATTTTCTCTGTTTTACAAAAGAGGTAAACTGAGACCTGGGGTTTGCCAGAGGACTGCAAAAAGTAGAGAGCACAATGGGGAGAGGGTTGCTAGATTTGTCAGGAAGGGGACTTTGTCTTCTCCCTGAGAGACTATTTTCTGATGAACTCCTTCCTCTGTGATCCCTGCTGTCTGAAGTTACTCTGGGAAGTCCTGGGCAGAGCTCAGGCCATAAATACCAGAGGTCCCAGGGGGAACATGAGACTCTGGGCCCCAGCCTTGCCTCGCCTTCCTAGGTTGGTATTCCCCTTCGCTGACCACCACTCCTATGACTCTCCTCTGTCCATCCCCCACCCTCTTCCCCCCAAGTATGACTGTACCAGACCCTTTGGGCAGCAACATCTGGAAGAGCAGATCCGGAGCCTTCCCTCCCTGTATCCTCTCCTGGGAGAGAGGGAGGGAGAATTTATGGGATGTTGGCAGAAAAGATTTGCAAACTTTCTTGAAATTCAACATGTTTTCCATTTCCTAGGTAGAGACATATTAGACGGGCCAAGGAGGGAGTCAAATCTCATGGGAGATGAGGGGATTGATGTTCAGGTGCAGAGGATTCTAGGTTCTCAGGATCTAATTTCTGGAAGACCAGGAAACCTGAGGTAGCCTGGAGAGTTTAGGGATCTCAAAGCAATTGTCAAATAAGCTTATTTGAGATCCTCCATTCATCTCTCTACCCCACTCCTGCCCTCATTCTCCGGTTCTCTTCTTTCTGGGTGGCTCTCTGTCTCTGTCTGGGTCTTTCTGGGTTGTGTCTTCTCTCTGTGTGTATCTCTGAGAAAGATCTCTTCCACCTGGTCTCTGGGTGTATCCCTATCTATCTCTTTCTTTAGATCTGTCTCCATATGTCTCCCTCATGTTTCTATGCCTGTGGTCTCTGGGACCAAAACACCGCCATCTGCACATCTTTGTGCTTTGGAGTCAAGGTTCTCAAAGCACATCTTGACCTTGTCTCTGTCTAATTCCTTTGATTTTGGAAGTCCAATCCCTGAGACTCAGGATTTTTCTAATCCTCATCTTAGCCATCCTCTACACTGACAGGGATAGGAGGTGGGGGGTCTCAGATGTTTACCTGAATGTGGTCTTCGCAGGAGCTGCCCACCTTCAGGGATTTCCCCAATTCACTTAGGGTGAGACCATGCAAATCTATGCAAATAAGTGCATGACCCCTTTCTTCCAGTCAAGAACCAGACAAGTTCCTACCACAGGGCTGACCTAAAGAGCTAAGATAGGTCTTACTATTTCTCCCAATCCTATCCAATCTCTTCTTTGACCTTGCCATTTTTCAATGGCTTTTATCTTACCAGTGCACAGAGTTACCTCACCCAGGGTTTCCCAGTCCCCTCCCAGCCTCCCTCTGGCCTCCCAGCCTCCCCCCAGCTATGCTGCCAGAGACTCATCTCATCAATCTCTACTCTTTCACATCAAAGGCAGAGAGAACAGCGTCTCCCCCTCTTCCCCAGGCCTCAGGGGGTTAATCATAGCCAGGTATGTGGAAGGCTTGGTCCCTTAAATAAATAAATATTTTGGGAACATGCTTGGCCTCCTGCCCCCTTCCACCCGCTTTGGCTACCCTGGGTACCCTGAGGGTAGGGAGCCAGGCACCCTGCCAACCCCTGATGAGGTCCTGGGGATGGCCTACAGTTGAGGGGGGGGAAGGAGAGTTTCGTGTGGGCTGGTCTCACAACTTATCATAATGGTTCGTTGCTCCATCAAAGGCTACCTGGTCTGCCTGTCCTTATTGGTGGGTAGTGAAAAAAGGGAAGGGAGCCATGGGGTGCTAGGAGAGCCACACACATAACTCTGTCACTCACTGTCTGCACCTTCATTGCCCAGTTACCTTTTTGTGACAAAGACCACTTCTGAGAAGCTTTCTAGATTTTACCTGATGGTAGCCATTAGATGCAGGTTTTCTGAAATCATCCTGATTTTCAAATATCCTTTTCCCTTTGTCTTCGTAAACTAGGAATTCTTAGCTGAAGGGGTCTATGGACTTTTTAAAAAAATATTTTGATATCTTTGTTTCAACATAATTTATTTCATTTGTAATCTTATGCATTTTGAAAATCATTCTGAGAATGAATCTCTAGCCTTCACCAATGAGGCTGTCAAAGGAGCCCAGAAAAACAACAAAAAATGGTTAAGAATTCTTGCAAGAGCCCATCAATATTTCCCCCAATGGTACCTGAAGGAGTCAAGTTGTTAAACACTGTAGTCAAAATAAACCCAGATCTTAAAGACCATTTAGGCCAACCCCTCCACTTTACAGATGAGGAAATAGGCCCCAAAAGGCCAGATGGGAATTGGGATAAGCTGGGATTCGAATAAATCACCATGACTCCACTTTCAATGAGAAATGACAATGGTACCAAGCCACCTCTTAGGAATTATTCTTTTGTCTTTCCAGGATTATATGTGTGTATGTATGTATGTGTACATATGCATATATAGTTATATACATATATGTATGTGCATATGTGTATGTATATATACACATGTATGTGTACATATGTAAAAAATCTGTGTGTGTGAATTTTTGGGCCACATCTCCACCGCCTCTACCACTACCACCCAGTAAAATATAAGCTCCTTGAGGACAGGAACTAATTTATGTTTTCTTTTTATATCCCTGGAGCCTCAAACAGCATCTTGCACAGAGTAGGTGCTTAGCAAAATGATCATGGACTATTGTTTTGCATTGAATTATAGAATTTAAAGCTGGAAGGGACCCTGGGGATCATCTGGTTGAATTTCTTCATTTTTCAGTTGGGGAGACCCAGACTAAGAAAAAGAAAGTGACACGATCTTCTTATAGATTTAGAGCTAAAAGAGACCGCAGAGGTTCAATCCTCTTATTTTATAGATAAGAAAACCAAAGCTAGAGTTACCTGGATAACAGATGGAAAACTCCATGCTGAAGGAAAATCAACATTACTCATGAAAACAGGAACATACTAATTTGTATCATATCTCCGACTCCATACAGAGGACATATGCCTGTATCCAGTGTGGCAGCAGCGAGGTAGATGGTTGACCTCCATGCCTTTAGTCATAAAAGCTCCTAATATTGCCCTGGCTTTGCCAATGCAAATGCCCTCAAAATTATGGTAAAGGAAAAATTGTTTCTATCTCTTTATCTAAACATCTATATGCGCATGTGTCTATGTATATATATTTTTAAGAGAGAAAACATATGTATATAGATATATTTGTTGTTTAGTCATTATTTCTAACTCTTCATGACCCCATTTGGGTTTGGGCTTGTTTTTGGCAAAGATACTGGAGTGGTTCGCCATTTCCTTCTCCAGCTCATTTTATAGATGAGGAAACCAAGGCAAATAAGGTAAAGTGACTTGTCCAGGACAACACAGCTATTAAGTGTCTGAAGCTGAATTTGAACTCGGAAAAAGAGAATTCTTCCTGTCTCCTGATCCAGCACTCTATCTACTATGCTACCTAGTTACCCCTGTAGAGATGTGTGTATATGTATCTTTATTTGTGTGTATGTTATATGTATGTAGAAATGTATGTGTAAATATGTATACATATATTTAAATCTACATCTGTGTGTACAGATCTACACACACAAACACATACACACACATATATAAAACACACATGAGAGAAAGAAATATACGTGGATATACATAAACCTATATCTATCTATGAGACATACTCTGTAGCAGGACTTGTGGTCATGAAAACCTGGAAACAAGGTTGGATGGCCATAAATTAAGACATAGTTGAACAATGAGTGCAAGGAATTCAGAGAAACATGGAATGACTTCTATGAATTAATTGTAGAGGGAAGAACCCAGAGAATCATATACAGAGTGATTATCATATTTTGGATAAAAATAGCATTGAAAGGCAACTGAACTCAGATTAAATGTAATGGCCACTCTTGGCACCAGTCTATGAGACACTTCCCTCTGCTTGGTAGAAAGGTGATGAACCATGAATGGGGAATGTCGTATATTCTATCAGGTCCAATCACACTGTTACACAATCACTGTTGTTTTTGCTCAACTCTTTTTCTTTGTTACAAAGAAAGGTTCTACGGCAGTTCTGTGATGGATGTGACAGTGTTGTTGTCTTTTAAAAGTATCAATAAAACTTTAAAAAGGAAGAGAAAGCAGGTCATAAAGGCAATGGTGATTGTGCATCTAAGTTTTTGACAGAGGCAGTAGGTGGTGCAGTGGATAAAGTACTGGGCTTGGAGTCAGGAAGATCTAAGTACAAATCTGACCTCAGATTAGCTGTGTGACTGTGTGATCCTGGGCTAGTCACTTAACCTCTGTCTGCCTCAGTTTCCTTATCTATAAATGATAAAAGAATGATAAGAGTATCTATCTCTTAGCGTAGTTGTGAGGATAAAAATAAGATATTTGTGAAGTTCTTTGCAAACCTTAAAGAGTTACATTATTATTTATTATTATGATTATTATCTGATTTAGAAAACATGGTTACCTATATCAAATTGTTTGCTGTCTCAGGGAGGGAAGAAGGGAGGGAATTTACAACTCAAAATTTAAAAAAAGAATGTTAAAAGTTGGTTTTACATGCAATTGGGAAAAATAAAATATTATTAAAAAACCAAAACAAAACATGATTCCTCTAGGGTCTAACCCACCAACCTGTTAGACAAGCACTTCCTCATGGATTCCAGGGCTCTTGGTTCCCAAATTCCCCAGACCTCCCCTGAAACGTTTCAATAATTAAGAAAACTATGGAATCATAGAAGTCAGAGCTATAAGGGATCTTAGATGTCATTTAGTTTGACCTCTCATTGTACAAAAGGAAAAACTGAAGCCCAGAGAGGGGAGGTGACCTGCCCAGGTCACGTAAGAAGTAACGAACCAGAATCATGATCATTGTACGAGCACCGGGCATCCCAAACCTTCCAAACAGGATCTCCCAGAAAGCAGAAAAGAGATTGTTTGCTCAGTGTACAGTATCCCAGAATATCCACACCTGTGGCAGAGAGTTTACAAAGTTCTTTCACATCCATTATCTCATTCAATCCTCAGGGTATCCCTGAGGTAAAGTAAGGTAGGATCACAGGATTTGGAACTTGAAGGGATCTTTGAGATTGTTAGGTCAACTCTATCTACAAAGGAGGGAACTGAGAGTGCAAGTAGAATCATGCCCATTTTACAGATGAGGAAACTAAGACTCGGTCAAAATGACTTTGACTAGGGTTACGGGGCTTATAAATATTGAGCTAGAAGTGAAACCCGCATCTCCCAGCTCTTTCTACTGCAACCCATGCCTCCTCAAGACACACCCACAGTCAGGGAATCAGGAAGTACCACTGAAATGAAGGGAAGCTGGAAAGGGAATGAGGAGCTGTAGACATGGCCTTTTTCTTGTTCTGAGGTATTGCTAGACAGATATTGGCTGACTGTCCTAGATTTCCTGGATTCGAGCTCCTGCCCACCCAGGCTTTCCAGGACTCCAGGGTACCCTCCAAAGGGATAGCCTGACATCTGAAAAAACCCATAGACATTAGCAGCCACAAAAGACTTCATGCCCCCGCCCACCCACATCCCATTTCCACTCTTTCTCTGCCAGTCTACCTCCCTCTCCTTCTCCCAGATGCAAGGTAGATTCCTTCTCACCTCCTACCCTAACCTCAAAGAGTCTTATCTAGAACAGGTACTGAATTTACTGTCTTGTTTCCTAACATTTCAGTCTTTCTATACTGTGTTTATCATATCATGGCAAATTGATCTCCCAGAGAAGTTCATCAATATTGTACACTAGTTCTATGGTGGCATGCTTGTACAGGTTCTAGAGAATGGACGATGCTCTTGAGCTTTCCCAGTCATCCATGGAGTGAAGTGGGGTTGTGTGCTTGCTCCCATGCTTTTTATCATAGTGTTTTCAGCAATGTTGTCATATGCTTCAATAAGGATGAAAATGGCTTCAAGGTCAGCTACCTCACTGAAGGTAAATTATTTTATTTAAAAAGGCTACAAGCCAAGACTAAAGTAGAGGGAGAGTTGGTGCATGACTTTTTATTTGCAGATGATCGTGCACTCAATGCAACCTCTGAGACTGAGATGCAACAGAGTATGGATTGATTCTCTGCTGCTTGTGCTAATTTTGGCCTGATAATTACCACGAAAAAAATAGAAGTTCTCCACCAGCCAGCACTATAAACCATTTATACATGGAATCATCAGTTATAGCAAATGGAGAGATTTTGACTGCTATGGATAAGTTCATTTACCTTCACAATATACTTTTCAGGGATATTCACATAGATGATGAAATTGATGCATGCATTGCCAGAGCTAGCTTGGTGTTTGAGAGGCTCCAAAAGAAAGTTTGGGAGAAAAGAGTATTAGGTTGCTTACCAGATGGAGAGTCTACAGAGCAATTGTGCTAACCTTATTGTTGTATACCTGTGAAACATGGACAGTCTATTAGAGCCGGGCCAGAAAGTTGAAACACTTCTATTTGAATTGTCTTCGGAAGATTCTGAAAATTACCTGGTAAGACAAGGCACTCAACATTAAGCTCTTTACTCAAGCTAAACTGTCAAGCATTCAAACTTTAAGAGTGCAACTCAGATAGGCAGACCACGTTGCTCGAATGTCAAATGTATGTTTGCTTAACAGAGAATATTTTTGCAGAGAACTTACACAAGGCAAGCAATTGCTCACATGGAGATTGGAAGGAGCAATGCAAGGACTCTCTCAAGGTCTCTGAAGAACTTGTAGACACTGGCATAGGACTGCCCAGTGTAGTGTGCCCCCATCAAAGAAGGTGCTATGCTCTATGAGCAAAGCAGAATTACAATAGCTCAAGAGAAAGATGAGATGTGCAAATTTAGAGCCATCTCCACTTCAAATGTTCACATAGACTATTTAGGCACCTTCCGAGCCCCTATTGGTCTGATCAGCCCCAGTTGAACACACTGTACCTTTGCCCCCAACATAATGATGTCGTTTTGGTTCTCTTTGAGCACAAAAGAAACAAGCAACCAGCTTAGCATCGTACCTGGCACATAGGAAGCACCGTACCTGGCACATCTATAGATGTTAGCTATTATTATTGTTAAATGAGATCATTGTAAAGTGCTTAGAACAGTGCTTGGTACATAGTAAATACTATATAAATATTACTCACTATCATTGTTAATGCTCTTTCCACTTTACTGTGCCTTCTCTTCATAGGAAGAAGCTAGGTGGCATGGTAATAGAGTGCTGGCTTTGTAGTCAGAAAGGCCTGAGTTCAAATCTTCCCTAAGGCTCTTGTTTAAGTGTGTGACCCTATGCAAGTGATTTGATTTCTTTCAGTATCTATAAAAGAAGAAGAATAGCACCCATCTCACATGATTATTGTCAAGGTCAACTAAGATGACATATGTAAATAATTTTGTAAGCCACATAAATGTTGGTTGTTGTATTATTACTTTCTCCTGTTTCTCCTCCTGCCTCCTGTCTCCTTTGTTGGCTCCATATGCTCTTCCATTCTGTCCTGCATCCTCTTCTCTTTTTTCTGTCTTCTTTCTCTCTTAGTGATCTTATCAGCTTTAAGTTTTATTTATTTATTATTAATTAATTTAAAATAATAAGTTTTATTTTCTATGCAGACAACTATATATCCAGCACCACTCTCTCTCATGAGCTCTAGTCCTCCATCACCAACTATACATTAGACATTTTAACCCAGATGTACCATAAACATGTCAAATTCAACACGTCCAAAGCAGAATTTATAATCTTTCCCCCAAAGCCTACCACTTTTATGACCTTCTCTGTTTCTGTTGAAGGCACCTCTAACCTTCTAGTCTTCCACATTCACAACTTCAGCCTTATTCTTATCCATGAATACTTATTCTCTCCTCCTCACTTCACCTATTCAAGTCAGTTGCCAAATCTTTTTAGTTCTCTCTACCCAATGTCTCTGATATCTCTCACCTGGGTGTACAGGAACCACCTTAGTTCATGCTCTCATCACCTTCTCTCTGGCTGATTGTGGTGGCCTCCTAATTGGTCTCCCATCCTCAACTCCTTCCTCACTCCCATCTATACTCTTCACAGCTATCGAAGTGATTTTCCTTCAGTGCAGCTCTGACAATGTCCCTCCCCTACTCAGTGAGCAAAGATCTACAACCTGTGGTACCTTGAATGTTGGATGTTGCAGAATTGTCAGTAAAATAAATGCACCATTTCAATAATCCACTCCAAAGGAGTCAATAATTTTTCAATGAAAAAAGAAAAAGCTCACTAATGACAGTAATGAGGAAGACAAAGTAGAATGCAGGGAGGGTGAAGCTCAGTGGCTCTCTATTGCCTCTAGGATAAAAAAAAACCCTCTTATTTTGACTTCCAAAGCCTTTTATAACTTTACTGGCTGTGTGATCCTGGGCAAGTCACCTAACCCTGTTTACTTTAGCTTCCTCATCTGTAAAATGAACTGGAGAAGAAAATAGCAACCACTCTAGTATCTGCCAAAAACATCCTAAATGGAGCCATGGAGAGTCAGACATGACTGAAAAATAACTTAACAAAACACCCTGTGTACCTAGGGAGTTTCAATTGCTCACTTTCCTTAAAAAAACAAAAAGCAACCTACCTTCCCAGTCTCCTTATTCATTACTCCCCTTTTATACTCTATAATCCAACCAATTTGGCCTTCTTTCTGTTCATCACATATGGCTCTCCATCTGCCATCTTGGTCACTTTTCCCTTGCCATCTTCACACCTACAGTGCACCTCCCCCCATCTCTGTCTTATAGAATCCCTCAGCTCCTTTGAAACTCAGCTCAGCCATTATCTTTTGCATGAAGCCTTTCCTCATCCACAGCCTGCTCTCTTTCCCTAACGTACCTTGTAATTCTGTATATACATATATGTAGCAACACAGAATAGCTGCTGGGCCTAGTAAAGCTGGAATACTTGCCATCTCCCCTCTACTAAGGACCCTGAGCTCTGCACTCACAAGAGCAAATGGGTATACAAGGAGACCCGAACATGTCTGGGGAGAATGGTTTCTAAAGAGAGGAATAAGGCTTTTTTTAAAGCATTTTTTGACTCTTTACATTCTCATTCCAAAGCCCCAGCAGAAAAAAATTTGAAACTTTGATTTGGCTTGTGTCTAGGGTTTCTCTAAAAAGGGGCACCAAGAAGGTACTCAACATACAATATAGATCAGGTATAGGACAACTATTTATTTCTTCCTCCCAAAATAAATGCTAAAAACACAAAAGATTCATGAGTATAAACAAGACAAATATGAAGCAGTAATTTTTATAATTCCTATTATATTCTTCTAGAAAGTTGATATTCAAAGCATGAAATATTTTGTGGGACTGATGAATTGGCATTTTATCTTTACCTCAGTGTTACACTGTCTAAACTGCTTCTTCAAGGTCTATTTTTTTCCCTAGAAAGCCAGATTTGGAGTGGTAGTGATGAGGAACTTCTTCGTGTCTATGGTCATCCCTTCCAAGAAGCCCTGAAGTACTTGTATAGGGTACTTTCCTACCAGACTGTAGCTGGTACCATTGAGGAACCCAGGAACTCTAGAGGCAGCCATTCTTCAAAAACTTCTCTCTCAGAACTGACGTTTGGACCAGATGCTCAGGAAAAGAAACACAGAGCAAAAGAGGCAGCAAACAAACAAACAAACAAAAAAACCAGAGGCTAAGGCTCACTAAAGCATTGTGCATAGCTGAAGCCACAATAACTTCTGGGGTTGAGGGAGGGGAAGAAGAAATTCCCTCACTTTCCCCCCCCCTTAGGGGGAATTCAGAGGAGGGAGGAATTGAGAGAGACAGAGACAGAGAGAAAGAGTGACAGAGAGACAAAGACAGTGATAGAGACAAGAAAGAGACAGAGACAGAAAGAAAAAGAGACGGAGACAGAAAGACAGTGACAGACAGAGAGAGACAGAGAAAAAGACAGAGACAGAGAGACAGAGAGACAGTGACAGAAAGACACAGTTAGCTAGCTAGCTAGTTAGTTAGCTAATTACATGCCGTGTTCCAGAAAGAGGAAAGAATAAAGAGCCTCAGAGGACAGTTATGCTTTGAAGATCTCCTGAGTGGGTTTCTGGTTCAGTGATCAGTTCTCTCTGAAGCATCTTTCACTAGGGAATCAAGTGACCATTTAGAATCAAGTGCTGCATTATCCCAAAGCATCAATCCCCTTAGCACTGAGCCAGACCACACATGATTCAGTAGAAGTGCCCCCAGGATCCTGAAGGTGGCGGTGATGATGGGATGTTGGATACTCCTTTGTTAGACAGACAGATAGAAAGATGTGTATGTATATGCATATATGTATGTTGTCTCCTCAGACAGAATGTAAGTTCCATGAGAACAGGTATTACATTGCTTGTCATTGAAACCCTGATGCCTAGCATATAGCAGATACTTAATAAATAAAAACTTGTTAATCAATTGGTTGACTTTGTCTTCTTCATCAGACCGAGAGATATTTGAAAGCAGATACTAGGTTTCTGCATCAGCTTGGGAACTATTTAAGGGCAGGAACTGTGTCCTACCCTCCCTATCTCCCTGTTCAGCACAGGATGCTATGGCTCCAGTGTAAGACAGATACAAGGGGGAACAAATGAAAAACCAAGTTCAAGAAACAAAGGGTCTTAAAGTTAGTCCTAAAGTCTAAGGACTTAAGGGATCTTAGAAATGAACTCATCGAGTTGGGCTTGATGCAGTGCAGGGACAAAGGGAACCCTGAGAAGATACTAACCTAGTCTTGAGTCCCAAGCCCAGACAGGGTAGGATTCTTCTATGATCAATTAGGGAAGGTGTCTTGGGATGGATGGTTGGATAGAGTTCAAAGACCTAGGCAAGGAGAGGAGAAAGATGGTCCAGTGGGTTGTATCAGGAGTGACATACAACTTAAGTGCATAAGCAGAGGGCCAGATGTCTATGAGAGGTAGGAAAAGGACACCTGGCAGCACAGAGGAAAGGGGAGGGCCAGTCCTCCTTCTCTAGCGGTTTTGCCCCCCAGGCAGGATGGGGGAGGAGCCAATTAGCTGACCAAGTTATGCTCTGTCCTAGTTCCTGAGCCCACCTCCTCTGAGTAGCTCTTCCCTTTTACACCGGACAGCCCCTCAGAAAACGAGTATTAGGAACAGCTGAGAGCATCAAAGAACCCCCCCCCCCACTTCCCTCCTTCCTACCCGCTTTCTTACCGCTCTGTCCTCTCATTCCCTTCCTTTGAACTGACTTCCCTCCAGATCTTTCCAGGTGAGAGAAAGGGGGATGGGACACCCAGACTGAATGGTCCTAGTCTAGAGATCAGGGATCAGAATCCTGTCCCTTTATGGGGGCGGTATGAGGGAGGTGGTGGGGCGTCACCAGGCTTAGGGTGTGAATGGGGAGGGAGGCAGAGGGGAGCAGATGAAAGGCAAAGAGTGGAGCCAGAGGCCTGAGGACAAAGGGGGGACTGAGCAGGTGTGAGTGGGGGAAGGAGGCTGCCTCAGAGGGAAATTAGATCCACTGGAGATTCATTTCCACTTCTGCAACAGCCTGGGTTACAATTCATTTTCTTTGGCTGTCATTCACGTTTTGGGCACAAAGGACAAGGAGGGGGTTGGTTAAAGGTGTGTTGTTGGTGGAAGGGAGGAGGGGAAATAGGGGGGCATGCAAACAGGACCTTTCCTCCAGCTCTGAAATCTCAGCTATCTACCCCGCCACACACACATCAAAAGCAACCTGTTTCTCATTCCCATTGTCGGACACTGCAGTTCTTTCCCCACCTCCACTCCCTAGTCAGCACCTCCACTGGGCAGTGTCTTAGGCCTCAAGCCACTGTTGCTTCATGGTACAGGAGAAAGAGCATTGGATCCAGAGTCAGAGGACCTGGATTCAAATTGGGCCTTTGCTACTTAGTACCAGTTTGACCATGGGCAAGTCTACAAGTCAACAAGAATTTTTTAAGGCATACTCTGTGTTAGGCATTGTGTGATAAGCCACTGGGAACACCGTAAACATAAATAAAAAGAAAGACAGTCTCTTTTTTTTTTTTTTGGAGAGAGGCAGGCAGGGCAATTGGGGTTAAGTGATTTGCCTAAGATCATGCAGCTAGTAAATGTTTTAAGTGTGTGGGGTCATATTTGAACTCAGGTCCTCCTGACTCCAGGGCTGGTGCTTTCTATTCACTGTGTCACCTAGCTGCCCTGAGGACCTTATATTCTAATGTAAGAAGAGAACACCTAGAGCTAAAAAAAATTAGTGGAGCCATAGAGGATTAAAGGAAGGTAAGTCATTTAAGCTACCTGGGCCTCAATTTTCTCATCCATAAAATGTGGGGCTGGTCTTGGAATCTTTAAGGGCCTTTCTATTTCTAAATCCATTGTCCCAAGATCCTACCAAAAGGGCATGAAGTCAACATGTATCTGTCAAGCCAGGCCAAATGTTGGCCATGATCCCGTCCTCCAGATCATCCTCTCCAAGAAGCACTGTGGTGCTGATGCAGCTACCATAAGCTGAGGACCTAGAAGCTCCCACTCTTAAACTCACAAGGTTGCCTCCAAGGCTAGACATACATATCACCTATGTTTAGAGCAGAAACAAAAGAGGCCAAATTTCTGGGCTCAGCTTCAGCTAAGGCAACACATATGCTCAAAGCTGTCATGCTATCAGAATGGAAGAAAGCCCTTCCCCTTCCCCTTAGATGGAGGGAGAGCTGCCATCCATTTCAAAAGGTCAACAGAAGAGTCAAAGCTGAAACTGTTTCTCCCTTTTAACTAATAACTTCCCTGTATGCTGGCTTGGAAGTGGTAGGGGTTAGGGTGGGAGGAAGTGGAATGAAGGGATCACAAAGGGTTAGCAGCCTAAAGTGCTGATTCCTTCAGTATTGAGCCACTGAAGTCTCCAGGACAGCTCCAAGCAGGCTGCATGGGATGGTCCTAATGTGACCATTGCCCCACATGCTCTAATCCAACTCAGTATGCTTCTTGTATTTGTTCATATATATACATGCTTTCCCTGACAGAATATTAAGTTCTGTGAGGTAAGAACCTATCTAATTTCTCGGCTTTGTACTCCTCCAGAATTTAGCACAGTGCTAGGCACATAGTAGATTTTTAAGTAATTCTTGCTTATTGATTGAAAATGACCTTGAAACAAGAATGACTTTGTCCAGCTAGGGTCTGTGGGTCAATGTAGACAGTTTGGAAATTCCAGCATTCAGATTGACATCTGTCTGACTTCTAATTATACCAGTCAGGAAAGGGAGTTAGAACTCCCAGTTAGCTATTTAGCATACGGAGACACAGGGGATGGGGTGCTGGCGGAGGGATGTGACTTATTCCAGTGTAATGACAAAAGCACCAGTATTACCTCCATTACCTCCATATACTCCAAAGAGGCCAGAGACAGAAAATGAAGTCCTATAGATATGTAGAACAGTGTAGGGTTAACCATATTCTCTTATGAGGTGATTATGTTTCAGCTTGTTACTTGACCCATTACCATATTCATTCTCCATTATCCCTACTTCTAAAGTAAGCCAAGGAGATTATTAATTACTAAAATTGCAACCTTTATCTCTCATAATTAATCAACCCTGAGCACCTACCCCCGTTTATTGTTTAGTAACCCTCTATTTAAGAAACCTCTTTCACCATAAGCCGTTGCTCGTGTCTTTTTATGTATCAAAACTTCTAGCTTGCTAAACAATTTATTAACAATGTAATAAATAACAAAAGAAAGACATGTCATTATTTACAGCTTTTTTAGCTGTGAGATAGTTCATACCCAGAATTCCAGATTGCCACTACTACTACCCTTGACTTCTCATTTCTGAAACTCATTTCCACCATTCAGTTCTTTTAGGATATCAATTAAAATCTTTTCTCAAAAATTTTCTTCCTGTTACCTTTAAAAATAAAGACTAAGCTCAGCTCTCTCAGAAAAGAAGTTCTTTTAATCCTTTCCCTCTGTTCTCTCTTTAATTATCATCACAGTTAATAGTCTTTCCAGACAATGCTTAATCTACTGGTTTTTGAAGATTCTATTTTATTTTATTTGAACAGTTCTTTTTAAAATTTTTATTCATTTTGAATTTAGATACAAAAAGACAAAAACCTGTATTTCTATATATACAGCACAACATAAAGAGAGGATCAATATGAAACCATGAATTTCCATTTCAGATTATTTATGTAAATTTTAAAAACCCTACTATGTAATAAGGACTACACATTGGTTTCAAAACTACCCTGCTTTTCTGTGCTTCCTTCTAAATTTCCCTTTGTTCTCTGTACTTTTTTAAATCTCTCCCTCTTTCCTACCCAGAGAAGGCTACAAATAAACACACTTACACATACACACACACACACACACACACAAAATCATACATTACCTCTTAAAGATATAGTAACAGTATCTACAGTATCCATGGCAGAGACTATTGAAGCTAGTGCTATATATTCAGAAACATTTATTGTAGTGCTTTGTGAAGTACCGAAGAACTAGAAGGAAAACAAATACCTATCTATTGATCAGTGACTGACTATGGTATTGAATGGAGCAGAATATGAAGAATTCAGAGAAACTTAGAAACATTTGGATGAACTAATGCAGAATGAAACGAACAGAAACTAGAGAACAGTTAATATGATGAACACTGCAATGTAAAGGGGAAAACCATTAAAAGACACCAGAACCCTTATCAATGCAGTGAACAATTGTGACTTCAGAGGACCTATGGTAAAGCATGTCTCTCTCAGCACAAAGATAATGAACTACAAGTATGTAAAACAGGAGGAGGAAGGGGAGGAGGAGGAGGAGGAGGAGAAGAAGAAAAAGAAGAAGAAGAAGAAGAAGAAGAAGAAGAAGAAGAAGAAGAAGAAGAAGAAGATACTGCAATAGGCATCCAGAGGTCTTGGTTTATTCCTGATCTCTTCTAATAACTAACCATGTGACTTTGAGCAAGTTATTGACCCTGTCAGTACATCACTCTTCTCCTCTATACAAACAAGAGCACTGGTCTCCAAAGCCTCTTCCAGTTTTAGTCCTCTATGGTTTTCCTCAGTGACTTCTAGATGTCTGTTGGAATCCTGGGTACTGTGGGCAAGATCAGAAGAGTCATAAAGGAGCATACAGACAGATTTCCCAGTCATTCTCCCCAACCCTCAAATACTCAGCTCCAACACCAATTATATCAGGTTGCTCTTCCTCCCTGACCTTCCTTGACTTGGTGGATAGAAATCCAAGAAGAGCTAGAATCCAATCCATCCTCTAAGACATCTTAGGAACACGACCATGGAACAAGTCACTCATTCCCTCTGAGCCATGTTCCTTCTCTATAAAATATAGAAGTAGGTACCTATAGTGTCTGCCTCACATGGATGGCCTGATGCCTCAAGGAGACAATTCAGAGAAAGTGATTTGCAAACCTTAGCCTTACAGAAATTAGAGCTAATATTAATAATTAAATTTAGCTAAAGTCTAAATTTCTTTCCATCTTTGACATTCTATGCTCTAAGGGCCATTCAAGAAACATTTATTAAACACCTACTACGTGCTGAAGAGATGGTCATTGCCACAGTTTGCAAGAAGTTTATGCCTATTAGGAGAAATAAGAAGTATATATAGAGAAAGCAAATACATGGTGGAATGTATAAAAATATTATTGACAAGGCAACAGAGAGGAATCTCTTCCTATTGGAAAGATCAAGGAAGGAAAGAGGTAACATTTGACTTGGGCCTTGAAGAATAGTATTAGTTCAATAGGGACAAATGGGGGAGGCAGGAGAGTATTCCAGGTTTAAAGAAGCATGAAATCAGTAGGCAGCAAATATTCTCTTGCATGAAACCATGGGGTGTATAGAAGAATACAGCTTGGTTCCTGTCCCTATTTGGTTTGGTGCACAGAGTGAAGGACCTGGAGTCACAATGACATAGGTTCAAAGTTTTGCCTGGTAGCCTGGGGCTAGATTATAAAAGGCCTTGAATGCCAAGGTTAGGCATTTATATTTTATTTGACAGTCAATGGGAGTCATTGAAAGTTTTTTGATGGGGGAGGGGGAGAAGAGGGAAGTGAGGTGATATACTTAAGTTTGAATGGATTAATCTAACTACCAGTGTCAAGGATGGTTTGGGGTGAGAGGAGACTGATAGAAAGGGATGTAAAGTTAGGAAGAAAATATCGCTACTTTTTTTTGGAGGGCAGTTGGAGTAAAGTGACTTGCTCAAAGTCACACAGCTAGTTTTTGTGTTAAATGTCTGAGGCAGGATTTGAACTCAGGTCCTCCTGACTCCAGGGCTGTTGCTCTATTCACTGCACCACTTAGCCACCCCTCAGTTGCTACTTTCAAAGAGCTTTCTATCTAGCTAGGAAAGCAGACTAAAAGTACACTTTGATACAGTGAGCCTGGCCTCCTGCGTTTGCTCCACAAACAAGATGCTCCATCTTTCTAGCTGTCCGTCAGGCCTGGAATGCTCTCCCTCCTCTGCTCTGAGTACTGACCTCTCTGGCTTCCTTTAAATTCCAACTAAAATCCCATCTTGTACAGGACAAATTTCCCAATCCCTCTTAATTCCAGTACCTTGCCTCTTAGTGATCCTATATTCCACTTGTTTTGTATTTATTTGTTTGCATGTTGTTCTCCCACCCCCACCCTAAATTGTAAGCTCCCTAAGGGCAGGGACTGTCTTTTGCCTCTTTTTGTATCCTCAGTGCTTAGCAGAGTGCCTGGCACATGTGCTTAATGTTTTTGGATTGATGGGCTGATGTGTGAAATTGAGAACTAAAGTAAAAATAGAAGTGAATTGAACTCCCTGTCTTGCCCCCCCTCCCAATGATTAGAAGGGTTGGTTCCCTTCACCTTTACCTCTCAGCTTCCCTGCCTTCCATTAAGGTTCAGCTCAAATCCTACCTTTTTCCCATATCTTCCCAGCTGCTAGTGTCTTCCCTTCTCAGATTACTTTCCATCTTCTCTGTATCTAGGGGCAATCTAGGTGGTGCAGTGGATAGAGCACCTGGCCAGAGTCAGGAAAACCTGAGATCAAATATGACCTCTAATACTTGCTAGCTGTGTGATCCTGGGCAAATCACAACCCTGTTTGACTCAGATTCCTTATCTGTAAAATGAGCTGGAAAAGGAAATAGCAAACTACTCCAGTATCTTTTTTTTTTTTTGGAGGCAATTGGGATTAAGTGACTTGCCCAGGGTTCTACCACTCCAGTATCTTTGCCCAGAAAACCTCAAATGGGGTCACAAAGAGTCAGAAACAACTGAACTACAACAACATTATTTATCTAGCGTGTGTGTGTGTGTGCGTGTGTGTGTGTGTGTGTGTGTGTGTGTATGGGTGTGTACACATGTTATCTCCCTCATTAGCATGAAAACTCCTAGCAGGCATTTTCCAGGGAAATAGCTTGAGTTTGTTTTAGTTCTAATCTTAAATCCATTATCATCACTCCTAAGTACCTTGCTCCCTCAAGATGACTATAGAAAGATTAAAAGGAAAAGTTTATAGAAAGATTTAGATGGAAGAAAATGATTGACAATCTCAAAGCTCATGATAAACAGGTCAAAAATCTACAAAAATTATTTTGGAAAATATTGTTTGTTATATGGGGCAGCTAGATGGTGAACTTGATAAGAATGTTGGGCTTACAGTCAGGTCCTTACCAGATGTGTGACCTTGGGCAAGTCACTGAACCGTTTGCTTCATTTTCCTCATCTATAAAATGATCTGGAAAAGGAAACAGCAAATCACTCAAGTATCTTTGCCAAGAAAACCTCAAATGGGGTCATGAAGAGTCAGACATAACTGAAAACAAATGAACAACAGCAACAGCATTTATTAAATGGGATGTCTCTCTGGAAGGGGGAGAAATACAGGGAGAAATTATGGTGATGTTAAAAAAAATACATCTATAAAACTTTCTAAAATATGTTTTTGGAACAAGTAGACACAATTTCACCAAGCAAAAGTAAGAGAATGGCATGTTCACGTAGTAAGCAATAGCATGTTCATACTGTTGGATTTGGCAACTGTAACCAAGAGTGGGTTACCTCTGGATGGAGCCTATGGAATGCCTGAGATCCAAGAACAGAATCAAAATGGCAACATCCCCATGAACTTATCCAGTAATAGTTAGACAAAGACATGTTGAACAAATGTCTGAGTCGTGAGGATTTGTTCCCACAAACAGAGGGGTTTATGATGGCAGTTCATGACCAAGCCATTGCCACCAGAAATTTCAGGAGAATTGTCCTTAAAGAACCCAGGTTTAGTGGTCAATATAGATTATATAAGGGAGCGATGGGAACCAAGCAACCCATCATTGCAGAATGTAAAAAAAACCCAAAAAACTCTTGCACCTACAAAAAACCTAGCAAAGACATGGACTGCTGGAGAGTTCCATACATCAGAAGCTCACTGTCTGTCATGGACCAGGTTACAAATACAGACCTCAATATATCCTGGACAACTCAATCAATAAACCCAAGCGCAACTGGATTATTACCACCACAGACTGAACCGCTGCCCACATTTGTTCAAATAGAACATTGATTCATAAAAATTTTTATTGTTGTTGAATCATTTCAATTGTGTCTGACTCTTAGTGACCCTGTTTGGGGTTTTCTTGGCAAAGATGCTGGGGTAATTTGTCCTTTCCTTCTCCAGCCCATTTTACAGATGAGGAAGCTGAGGCAAATAGAGTTACTTGACTTGCCCAGAGTCATACAGCTAGCAAGTGTCTGAAAGCTTGATCTGAGGGCTTGATCTGAGGTTTGAACTCACAAAGATATCTTTCAGACTCCAGGCCTAGCTAACACTGTATCCACTGTGCCACCTCAATGTCCTCATGAAAATTTAAGAATTTTATTGCAAGATATCCTAAAAGTCTTAGCACAGCTTTAATAGCTTAAAACTGCATTAACATTTTTTGGGACACCTTGTAGATATCACCACACTAAATACTAACAATATTCCAAGCTACAAGAACAAGGGGAGGCAGATTTGATGTGCTAGGCTCCTTACAAAGTCTCATTTGAGCCTCACAACAACTCTGGGAGGTAGGTGCTATTCTTATACCATTTTACAGTACAGGAGAATGAGGAAGACAAAGGTTAAGTGACTTGCCCAGGCTCACATAGCTGGTGAGTATCTTAGGGTGGATTCGAACTCAAGTATTCCTGATTCTAGGGCCACTGTTCCATCCTCTCCACCACCTAGCTACCTCATAATTGAATGGAAGGTTTTCAAAATTGAGATGTCAAGCAGGAGAGATCAAAACCATGGGGGAACAAGCTGAGATGCATAATAATCTCCCTGTTGTTGGAGTTGCGTCAAGAATGCTTTTGGGGAGTCTGTGGCACATTGATACTATTAGTCATCTACAAAAAGCGGTTATTTTTATTAATCTGCACAGTAGTACATTGAACATTACTATAAAAGAATAATAGGAGGGCAACTTGTCCCAAGATCATTTTTAACTGAACCCCAGGAGGGGGGGAAATGAGACGAACAAGATAATAACAGCTCCCCAGTCGAATGCTTGAAAGTTTTCAAGGCACTTTAGAGACATTATTTCTAGCACTATGGGCTAGAACAGGCCAGAAAGTCTTAGTGGAGGAGAAATAGAAGAAAAAGCTCTGATCTGGGTTCTAAATTCTGGCTGTGCTG
Source organism: Pseudocheirus occidentalis (assembly GCA_028646575.1). NCBI lineage: Eukaryota > Metazoa > Chordata > Mammalia > Diprotodontia > Pseudocheiridae > Pseudocheirus > Pseudocheirus occidentalis. The sequence continues at coordinate 36,684 of JAQQSW010000066.1, forward strand.
CTCTATGATCCTGGAAAGGCCTTCTCCCCTCTCTGTAAAATGAGGGGAGTGGTACTGATTAGTTACTCATATTTCTCTGATATTCTAAGGATAAGAACGCATCTTCCCCACATGTACCTTCAAGGTGCAAGTGTTTTTGGGAGGGCACCAGACCTGTAATTTCATTGGAGACAGTAAGGTGCAATAGTTAAAGTCTTCCTCAAAATCATCCTGGCAGTGTGGGGGGAGAAGGGGACGTTGGGCGAAATATTCAGCCTCTCAGTGGCCCCAGACAATTATCTAGAACTATAAGTTGAAGAACAGGTGTTAATCTTGCATTAAGAGAGTGGGTACCAATGAATCATAGCATAGGTATTATTATCCCAGATTCTACAGAAAAGGAAACTGAGACACAGAGAGGTTGCCCAGGGTCACAATAAGTATCAGGAATCAAGACAAGTGGAGGTCTTCTTTATCTGACTAAGGACCCTTTCAGCTCTAATAATCCTATAATTCTGGGACTCTACCACACATAAGATGGAGCTTGACCAGTCCTTGAAGAATGGTTAAGATTTGGATTGATAGGGAAAGAGGGAAGAGCATATCAGATGAGGGGAGCTGAGTAGGCAAAGAGCTGGAGGTAGGAATGAGCCTGAAGAATTCTGGCTCAGGCAACTGAGCATGCCTCTAGAGGAGGGGCTGCTGACTGAGGAAAAAGAGAAGATAAGGTAGGTGGGGGAGGTAGGCTGGGGCTATACTGTGGGAGACCTGAAAGTCAGGCTGACCTCAAATACCACCTTACAGAGGGGACACAGTGCTCCCTCTATGCAGCTTCCTACCCCTGAGAAGGACCAAACCCTATCCCATAAACAGCTGCAACTCCCATGGCTGGGAGGGGGGCCAGTCGGGAGGGGCAAAAGAGAGGCCCTACTCCCTCCTGCCTGAGGCCAGGTTTCAACCCATGGCTAAGACTGCAAGGGGTGGAGAAGGTTGGTGAGAGCCTTGTGAGGGGGAGGGGAATGGGAAATAAGGGCAGCTGGCCTCTGGAAGGACAAAGCCACCCTGTGTGACACCTGGGACATCCCCACCCTCTCCCTCCAGTTCCCTCCCAATAGTGTTCTGGACTTCAGACTGGGAACAATGACCCTATTTAGGCCTCCACCCCTAGGGAAATAGCATCTTTCTACCTCTGGCTGAGCTGAGCCAAACAGGTGAGCTGGGGAGGTGGGAGTGGGGGGGGGGGGGAGGAGGAGACAGAGACAGACACAGAGAAAGACAGAGACAGAGAAAGAGATAAATAGAGACAATCATAGAAAGACAGATAGAGAAAGACAGAGACAGTCACAGAGGCAGAGACAGACAGACACAGAGAGACAGAAAGACAGAGACAAACACAGAGAGGTAGAAACAGAAAGACAGAGAGAAAAAGATAGATACAGAGAGACAGAGACAGAGAAAGACAGATACAAAGACAGACACAGAGACAGAGAAGGGGGTAACAGGGCGGGGGGGGGGGGGGGAGAGAAGGAAGATAAGTCTTGGGAAAGGCCCTGAGGAGTCTGATACAGCTACTTTTCCCCCTCGGGTCTAAATGAAAGGGGCCTGAAGTTGTATGAGGAAGGACAGAAATTTGATTTCCTAAAGAGCAAGGGAATCCACCATCCCATCTTTACTGAATGGTTTCTATGTGTTAGGCACTATAGATGCTAGCAAGGTAAGACATGGCCCCTGGTCCCAAGGGGCTTTGACTGAGAAAGACAACAACAAATGTTCATTACATGCCTTCTCCTTGCAAAGCTCTGGGTTAGGGACTGGAGGAGGTATAAAGTTTAGATGAGGCCTCTGGGGAAGGAGAGTGGAACCCATTATAGCTAAATAAGAGAGTACTTTGTTCTACAGAGATCGGAGATCCAAGTTTAGGATTCACTTCCCTGAAAACCTTAGTGGTCTAAAGAGCCCCTAGATTCTAAATGTTCCTGCTTTCCAGTTGAATGTTGAAGACTCACAAAAATGTTGAAGCCTCACAAAACACTGGGATGAGACAGGGAATTGACCCATGATTTCAAAAGCATAGGGAACTTCCAGATGAAGATATTTACTTTACCAAAACTAGGGGACCCCTTCTATACAATTTATAATCTTTAAATGAATTTTTTTTAATTATCAAACATTTTTCTTCCTCCCACTCCCTGTCCCAAAAGAAAAACAAGACTTATGTAATACATATTTATAATTTTTTTAAATTGCCATATTGACCACATCCACAAGCACGCGTCTTATCACTTCAAAGTCAGGAGGTGGGGAACATTCTTCATCATCAGTTCTCTGGAATTATGGTTGGTCATTGTGTTGAACAGCATTCTCAAAGCTTTCAGTTATTCTCTTTTGTTGCTATTGTATAAATTGTTCTCCTGATTCTGTTCACTTCACTTTGCATCAGTCCATACAAATCTTCTCAGTTTTCTCTGAAATCATCTTTTTCATAATTTCTTTACAGCACAGTGGCATCGAATCACATTCTTTTAACACAATTTGTTCAGCTATTCCCCTGTTGATGAGCTCCCCCTAAGTTTCCAGTTATTTGCCACCACAAAAAGAGTAACTTATAAATATATGTATTTGCATTTTCCTCTTCCTTTGATATCTTTGGGGGTATAGGCCTAGTGGTGGTTATTACCAGGGTATATGCAGTGTTGTAACTCTTTGGGCATACATAGTTCGATATTGCTTTCCAGAATGATTGAACCAAACCCCAGCTCCTCTAACAGGGCACCAAAAAGCCTGTTTCCCTGAACTCTTTTTTTAAACATTTTTCGTTTTCCTTTTTTGTCACTTTTGCCAATCTGAGCCATGAGAGGCTATATGACTTGCTCAGGGTCACACAGCAAAGATGTGCCAGAGATGGGGCTTGAAGCAAGGTTTCCTGGCACCGATGCTGTCTGTTTGTTATGTCACATGCCGAGTTGGAATGTCTGTTCTAAACAGGAGCTCTAATTCCTTCGGAAGGGGTGGCGGTGGGGGGGATAGGGTGTTTAGTTTATTTTTTTCTTTTTAAATGAGACCTAAGCATACAAATGCACTGTTGGTGAAACAGTGAATTAGCTTAATCACTCTGGAAGATTTTCCCCACTGGGTATAACATAAGGAAGTAAGTATTATATTTATTATGTATTTGCTAGGTATTGTTTGTTCCAGGCAGTCAAAGACAGAGGAAAAAACTCACCTGAGTCCTCTTCTCTTCTCTGGCTTTATTCTCTCTCTTAATGATTTCATCAGCTCCCTGGCATTCAATTATTTCTGTTGCAGGTGATACACAAAATGTGAGAATGTTTTTTGTGGTAGCAAAAAATTTAAAACAAAGTAGGTGCCAATTGATGGAGCAATGGCTAATCAAAATGGGCTATAAGGGGGCAGCTAGGTGATACAGTAGATAGAGCACTAGTCAGGAGGATCTGAGTTCAAATCCAGCCTCAGACACTTGACATTTACTAGCTGTGTGACCCTGGGCAAGTCAGTTAACCCCAATAACCTCAGCAAACGGTCTATATGAAGGGAATGGAATACTGTTGTGCCACAAATATGTCAACAAATAGGAGGAATTCAGAGAACCAAAAGAATAATATCTATTATTGTTACAATAATGTAAAAGAAAAATAATAAAAGACATCAGAATCCAGATTAGCTGATAACTTATCTGGATCTCAGAGGATTGATAATAAAATGTATTTATCTCCTCTCAATAGAAAGGTGCTGAACTATGGATATGGGGTTCTGCATACATAGTTGGACATGGCAGATGTTTGTTTTGCTCAATTCTTTAAAAATTGTTTCAAAGAAGATTCTCTAGGGGTGATTTTGGGGAACTGAAAATGTGTTTATTTTATTTATCATAAGTAAAGAAGGCCTGAGGGGGTGTGAGGAAGGAAAAGATCATGTCTCCACTGTGTTGGGGGAATGTTTGTATATATATGATTATACATTTTGAGGTGTAAAAGATAAATATATGAATGAATGGAAAAAAGGAAAAGGAGGAAGGAAGAAAGGAAGGAAGGAGGGAGGTAAGGAAGGAGGAGGGAGAGAAGGAAGGAAGAGGGAGAGAGGGAAGAAGGAGGGAAGGAAGGAGGGAGGGAGGGAAGGAGAAGGGAAGGAAGGAGGGAGGAAGGGAGAGAAGGAAGGAGGAGGGAAAGAAGAAAGGAAGAAGGAAGGAAGGAACAAAAGAAAGAAAGAAGGAAAGAAGGAAGGAAGGAGGAGTGAGGGAAGGAAGGAGGGAGGGAAGGAAGGAAGGAAGGCCTAAGGAGGTATCATACATGGCTAGACCTTCCAGGTATCAATCAATAACAAGTATTCATTAAGTACCTACTATGTGTCAGGTACTATGCTAGAAAATGGGGATACAAAAGCAAAAGTAAGAAAGTTCTTGTCCTCGAGAAGCCCAGATTCTATTAGAAAAACATGTGTTCAAAGATCAGTAAATCCAGGACACATGGGAAATAACTCCAGTAGTATGTGTGGGGGTAAGGGTGGGGGGAGAGAAGGGAAGGGGCAGAGCACCAATAACTGGAACCAGGAAAGGTGTCTTAAAGGAAGGGGCCTTGAACTGGGCATTGATGGGAACCTGGGTTTTCAAGAAGTGGAAGTGAACAAGGACAGCGTTTGAGATCCAGAGAATGTCCTGTGTAAGGGTGATGGGAGATAGACTGCCATGGAGCATAACAAGGAGGCCCGTTACCAAGATTTAGAGCTGCAAGGGGCTGTAGCAACAATCTGGTCCAGTATCTCATTTTATAGATGAAAAACCTGCCTGATCATTATCTCAGTCAGTTTAACTGATTTATCCAAGATCTTTCAGAAGGTAAGAGTAAAGCTGAGAGTCCAATTTGGGATCTCCAACACCAAATTCAAAGCTCTTCAGCATTTATCTATTGATCCTATAAGCCATAGGGAGCCATTGAAGCATCAGTAGTAGAGGAGAGTTCTAATGAAATCATAGACATCAGAACCATAGAATGTCAGAACTGAGTCACCCAATATAACTGAAGCTCAGCACAGAAGGGATGTGCCCAAACACTCGAGTGTTGAAATAGGAAAAGTAATCTAGCAGCAGCAAACAGGATGGACTGGAGAGGGGAGAGGGCTGGACGTGGGAAGATTAGAATGCAATAGTCCAAGCAAGAGATCATGAGGTGATTGCACATATATAACCTATGTCACTTGCTTACTGTTTTAGGTAGGGAAGACAGGAAGGAGCGAGGGAAAAAATTTGGAACTCAAATTTTTTAAATGAATCTTAAAAATTGTCTTTATATGTACTTGGAAAAAATAAAATACTGTTTAAGAGGGGAAGCAAGAGGGATAATGAGAACCTGAAAATAGGATGGCACCAACAGGATCAGAGATGAAGGGGCAGGCTGTGAACAAGACGGTGTCTGATGGCTATAGAGGGGAGGGAAGAGGAGTGCACTGTGACTGAGATTTCAAACCTAGATGACCAAGTCAACAACAATGGTGATAATATATCCCATATGTATTATATAAATATATATATATATTTATATATATATATACACATGCACACATGTATGTATGTATATATATGTGTGTGTGTATGTATGTATGTATACACACACTTTCCTCACCTCCACCTATGCAGTAGATGAGGATAAGTATTATTATGTCCATTTTGTAGATGAGGAAACTTAGACCCCTAGAAACTAACTTCTCTATTGGCTAGCAAGCATCGTATGTGGTATTCGAAAACCATTAATAGCCACATAGTTAGGTGGCACAGTAGATAGCTTCATGAGTTAAACTCTGGATTCAGATGTATATTAGTGTATGACTCTGGACAAGTCACTTCTCCCCATTTACCTCAGTTTCCTCATCTGTAAAAATGAACTGGAGAAATCAATGGTAAATCACTGCATATCTCTGCCCAAAAAAAAAACATCAAATGGGGTCATGAGGACTTGGAGATGACTGGAAAATGACTGAACAACTGAACAAATTGGTTGTTGGAGGGACATGATGAAGCCAGATATCAAGTATGTTGAATTCTTGTCTCCTATCTGGGCCTCAGTTTCCCCACATGTAAAATGCATGCCCTGGACTAGATGGTTGTTAGGTTCCTTTCAGCTCTGACATTCTTTGAAGTTGAGATGAGGTGAACATATCCAGCAGGCAGTTGTAAATGTGGGATTGAACCTCAGGACACAGACCAGGCAGGGAAAATATGAATTATCCTTCCCTTTTCTGTTTCCTGAATGTGAGCTTCCTGAAAGGGTCTCACCTGAGTCCTCTTCTCTTCTCTGGCTTTATTCTCTCCCTTAATGATTTCATCAACTCCCTGGCATTCAATTATTTCTGTTGCAGGTGATACACAAAATCTAGTCCTAATTCGTACCCTAAACTACAGTGTTCCTTCAGCAATAGCCTATTGGACCTGGACGTCCTGTAAGCATGTCACATTCAACATGAACAAATGAATGAATGGATAAATGGATGGATGGATGGATGGATGGATGGAAGGATGGATGGAGTGTTGGAGGGATGGATGGAAGGATGGATGGATGGATGGATGGAGGGATGGAAGGATGGATGGATGGAGGATGGAGGGATGGAGGGATGGAGGGATAGAAGGAAAAAATTTTAAAGTATTTATGAAACACTTACTATGTGCGAGCTAAGTGGTCCTGTGTACAGAGCTCTGGATCTGGAGTCAGGAGGAACTGAGTACACATCTTCCCTCAGACACTCACTAGAGTGCGACCCCAGGTAAGTCATTTAACCTGTCTGTCTCACTTTCTTTAACTGTAAAGGTTATAATAAAGCATATAAAGTGTATGGTAACAGCAGAGTTGTTGAAAGAATAAAATGAGATAATATTTTTAAAGCACTATATAAATGCTAAGTAATAATAATATCACTGATTATCTTTCCTCCTAAACCTACCCCTCTTCCACACTTTCCCATTTCTAGTGGCAGCACCATCTTTCTTCCAGTCACCCAGTTTCTTTATGTCAAAGTCATTCTTTATTCTTCCCCTTCCCTCACTCCCTACATCTCATCAATTACTGAAACTGTTGATTCTACTTCTATTTTGTTTTCACCTCCATACTCCTTTTTCCATTCACATGGCTACCACTCTAATTTTTAAAAATAAATGTTTTCTAATTTAAAAATATAATTAAAAAGAACAAAACCAAAACTGAGCTTAGGTGCCACCTCCTCCATCAAACTTTCCCAGATCTACCTCTAATTATTCTCCAAGGTCAAAGAATCAATTGCCTAGACTAGAAGGGAAACTGAGGCCAAGGGAGGTTAGGTGACTTGCCCTAGGTCATGCAAATAGTAAACATTAGAGGAAGGATTTGAACCAAGCCTTTGTGACCCAAAAAACACTACTACTCTTTCCACCATAATAAGACCTTTTAAAAATATAATTTTTGAACATTGTGCATAATTATAAACACATTGTTTCTATCATAACTAACTCTGATAGACTTGGCTCTTCTCAATAATGCAAAGTTCTAAACTCCAAAAGACTCATGATGGAAAAGAATCCAGAGAAAGAATTACAGAGTCTGAATGTAGATTGAAGCAAACTACTCGCTCTCTTTTATTTGTTTTGTTTCTTCTTTCTCACGGTTTATTCCACTGGCTATAATTCTTCTTTACAATTTGACTATTGTGAAAATGTGTTTAATGTGAAGGTATATGTAGAACCCATATCATATTTTAGGGTGGAGGGGAGAGGAGAAGGAGGGAGAGAAAATGTAAAACTCAAAAACTTGTGAAACTGTTGTAAACTAAAAATAAAGAAATTTAAAAGAAAAAAATTTAAAAATACAATTTCAAATTGTTTTTGAGAGCAAATGGCCCAATTCACACAACTCCACCAACAATGCATTACCATGATTGCCTTCCTATACCTCCAACATTTACCAGTTTTCTTTAGTGATCTTTGTGAATCTGATGGGTATGAGACAAAACCTGAGAGCTGTTTCCTTATTAGCTGTGATTTTGAAAATTCTTTCCTGTGGTTATTGATAGCTCTCATTTCCTTTGTCAAAAACTGCCCTTGAACATCCTTTGACTACTTAGCCACTGGGGAATGGCTCTTATTCTTACGTATTTGTATCAATTCCCAGTAAATTGTGAATGACATCAACCCTGAGGGATGTTGTGAAGATCAAATGAAGACAATTGTAAAGTGCTTAGCACAGTGCCTGGCACATAGTAGGCACTTAATATTTCTTTTCTTCCTCCCTTCCTACCTCCCCCTTTTCTTCTTTACTTCCTTTGACTTGGAATCAGGAAAAAAAATCTCCAATACTGCCTTAGACTTTCATTGACCACATGATTCTAAGCAAGTCACAATTTATCTCAGGTTCATTTTCTCATCTACAAAATGGGGATGATAAAACCATCTACCTTAAAGGGCTTGGGGGAAGATATGTAAACATTTATGTAATATGTACATTATGTACATAGATGTAAGTGATGTGCTGGCATGGTGCTTAGTGCTGGATAGGAAGAAAAGTGAAAGACAATCCCCGCCTTCAGGGAGCTCAAAATAGGAAAGACAATAAGCAAAAACATAGGATGAAATAAGATAATCTCTGTAAAATATTCTACAAATTTAATGAGATATGTGTGTGTGTATATATATACATATATATACATAAAGAGACAGGCAGACAAAGAGACACAGAGACAGACAGACAGATGGACAGAGACAGAAAGAAAGAGACACACAGAGACATATAGAGTGAGGGGGAGGGAAGAGAGAGAGAGAGAGAGAAGAGAAGGAGGAAGGGAGGGAGAGAGACACAGGCACAGAGGGAGGGAGAGAAGGAGGGAAGGATATGTAAAAGAGAGAGAGAAGAGAGTTACATGCCATGTTCCAGAAAGAGAAGAAAGAATTAGTTAGTTATCACATAAGACTTTTATCAGAGTTCTTGGCCATGAAGTTTTTTTTTCTTCCCCAGTCAATAGCTTCTCTCATTTTAACTATATGAATTTGATTCACTGGCACAGACTTTCAGAACTCAGGGTCACTGAGGAAGATAAAGGATCAGAGTTGATCTTTAGTAGTGAAAAGTTGTCATATCCGTTTTTAAATAGACTCATGTCCCCTTACACAGGTCAACATAGGTTGGTATGTAAATCTGTGGTCATTTGTAGATTATGTGTGGAAGCTCCTTAACCCCAGTATCAAGGCTGGAGCTAGGGGCCCAAAATTCTGGGGTTCTGCTTGCCCATCTCTCCAGCTGGCTTCCCCCTCAGGCTTTACAGGTCTATAAAATGGGGGTAATGAACCCCTCCCCCAGCGGGGGAGGGGGAGGGGCAGAGGAATGTTGGTGAAGGGCTTGGAGATCTTCAGATGAAAGGCAGGGAGACATGTGAGGAATTTTTATCCTCTTGCTGAGGGAGTCACTTAGGACCACATACACACACACCCTGTCACCTGCTGTCCTCCCTCTTCCCCCATTCCTCTACACACTCCTAGTCTTGTCTGCTTGGAGATGCTGCGGAATTAGGGAATTTGAGGAGACAAAGAGGTTTAGGAAAAAGATTCCAGAATTTGGAATAAAAAAACACTGGTTCAGATTCCAGTCCAGCTGCTTAAACTAGCTAACTATCTGATATTTATTATGAATGTCAGTTAACTTCTCCAGACCTCAGTTTCCTTCTCTGTTAAAACAAAAGTGTTGGACCACATGATCTCTTAAGGCTCTTCCAACTTCAGATCCTACTAAATCTTCAACGGAAAAAGAGGAGTCCACTCTGTGAAGCTGCTGACAACCTGCCCACACTTCCCAGTGTCTCTCTTTTCCTTCCACTTTCTGAATTTTCCATGGTAATGGAGAGAAACTGTGACATAAAATAAATAATCCCAAATAATTTCTGACTGTGAAATATGTTTTGGTCTTCCCATATGACTTGGGGGGTGGGGGAACTCTATTGTTCTGAGGGTTTACATGTTATTGGGTCCACAATAACAGACAGCTGGATCTCTTAGATTCAAAGTCCAGCAAGAGCAGAACTGCCCCCTTCCCTCACTCTAGGAGTGAACCCGTGCACTGCTTCCTTGGGGTGAGCTGTGGGGACAGATCTGGGTATCTGGTTGAGCTTTGGGGATGGGGAAAGGGTGGAGCGAGTGAGAGTCTTCGAGTGACGGTGTCAAGATGGTTGGATGATAGGGTCTATCGAAAAAGTTGAAAGTAAGATCAGATCAGCCACACACTACACCTAAGAGCGGACTTTCTCCCAGTGGTCCCCAGATAGATTTTTTTTCTGGGTCTTGGCTCTTTCCCCTGTTCTGAGCACCCCCTGTGGACACTAATCGGGACACTGGAGGAGAGAAGAGAGGAAGGTGGAGACCTGGTCCTGGTTAGTGAGAGGGAGCTCTCAGACACAGCAACCTTTCCTCCCAGGGGCACCTTGGCCCCTTCCCTAGGACATTGTGCCATAGACCTTATATAAACAGAAAGCGCTGGTTGTATCAGAGAATGCATTCCAACTCTTCAAGCTCCCTGGAAGCATTGTGTCCTTTGGGGATGTCTGAAGCCCTACAACCCCTGAGGGAGTGAAGCTAAGGGACTCTGGAGGAGAAGAGCAGATGTTCACCTCCAGCTGTTTGCTTGTAATCAGCCCAGAGAGAGATGGGGACGGAGGAGGGAGGAGGGAGGAGGGAGGAGGGAAGAGGACTGGTAAGAGAAAGAAGACCAGCTCGAGACTGGAGATGGAGAAAGGGAGAAGGCAGTACTTTTAGCTATAGTTAGACAATGAACATCAGATCTGAAATGAGGAGACAAGTGCTTACTCAACTAATTACTAGTGTGACTTTAGGCAAGTCACCACTCCTAGCTGAGTCTTCTGTAGAGAAGACTGAGAGAAGGACTATACAACCATAGAGAAGAAACCTCAAAAGTTGTCCAATCTCCTCAATTTACAGATAAAGAAACTGAGGTGCAGGGAATGTTAATGACTTGTCCAAGGTCACATAGGTAGGAAACATAAGATGTTGGATTTGAACCCAGGATAGAGTAGCAGTGACCTGCCCTCCTGGACACTGCTCAGTACTCAGGTGCTGGGCCTATGTTGGGGTGCTCTTCTCTTCTGTTTCTATATACCTCCTTTAGTCTCACTTTCCATCTTCACTAATTTCCATGGAATGCACTTCCCTCTGTGTGTTATTTAGGAAAAAAAAATCCTTCCTCATCCTCCTCTTCCAGGAAGCCTTCCTGGATCCATCAGAGGAGAGAGGGCACTGGTATGCCTTTAATCTCATCCTGTTTCCTTTACCATATCTCCCCAAAGGACACTTGAATAGTGTCTGATGGAGACCTTCCTATGTGTCCTGATTTCCTTTCCCAAGTTTGTCAGTCTCTGACTACCCCTTCCCCAACCTGGAAAGTAAAGCCTGGGTGGATCCCTCTGAATCTGTTCATCATCTAATAATCATGGCTCCCCCCACACACACACACACACCACCACTTTGATCAGGCTTGTTGCTGGGTATGTGTTCACTTATCCTCAACCTTCTGATTCATGTAGAGACACGTTCTCCCACCCCTTGTCTTGTTTCTTAAGGTTCCATTCTATGAATGCCAGCACCGTGGTAATGGTCCCTCTTGTTAGCTGGGGTACCAGGACCCAGAGGTGACTGGAGAAGAGAGTGAAATGTCACCCTATGGGTAAGAGAGATTCAAGTATTTACTAAACCCTTAATGTGGACCAGGCATGGTGCTAAATGCTAAGGATATAAAGACAAAAGTGAACTGGTCCCTGCCCTCAAGGAGCTTACATTCTAATTGGGGAGACCACATGAACATAAAAGCTTATATAGCTCTTTACCATTTGCAAAGGATTTTATATATGTTATCTCCCTTGATCCATCAGATTTGAATACAGAGGTAAATATCTAACATACTCAAAATTAATCCAAGGTAGTTTTCAAAGGGTAGGTAGGCACTGGTAACTGGAGAGATAAGGAAAAAAACTTTATAAATAAGGTGGTCCTTGAATTAAGTCTTGAAGGAAATCGGTGATTCCAAGAGGTAGAAGTCAGGGATGCAGTTCAGGCATGGGCCTCTTGGCCCCAGGAAGGGGCACATAGCCAGGTTGGCAAAAAAACCAACTGGTAGTGCCAGGTCACTCTGGTGAATGCACCAGCGTGCCCCCATGTTATCAACATTAGAAGACCTGTTTTTGGGGTCATGGATCCTAGATCTAGAACTGGGAGTGATTTCATATCCCATCTAGTCCGACTCCCCCCCCATTTTACAATTGGGGAAACTGAGACCTAAAGGAGGTTAAGTGATAAGTCTAATGATGGGTAGGAGAGGCTGGATTTGAACTCAGATTCTTTACTCATACTCCAGAGTCATTGCTCTTTCAAACTGCTTTCTTATGGGAAAAGAAAAAAATGTGCTGTCCTTTCCTCCCTCCTTCTTTTCCGGGAAGGTTTCCTAGGACTTCAGACTAGAAGGATTCCTGGAGGGCACCTCACTCAGGCCTCTCATTTTATAGAAGAGAGTATTGAAGCCTAAAGAGTTTAAACACATCCCCACCCTTGACAACAGCACCAGCCACCATCTGGGACCACATACCAAGTGATGTCTAAACTTAATTCAACAAATGCTTTTAAAGAACATTCTGTATGGAAACCTTTACTGGGCACTGGCAGAGACACATGATTTAGTTAAAACAAAGTCCCTGCTTTCATGGAGCATACAGTCTAGTAAAGGGGTAAGGAGCGGCTAGGTGGCAGAGTAGATAGGGTTAGGGGAATGGAATCAGGAAGACTCATCTTTCTTTTTTTTTTCTGTTTTGGAGGGGGAGGGCAGGGCAATTGAGGTTAAGTGACTTGCCCAAGGGCACACAGCTAGTAAGTTTTAAGTGTCTGAAGTCAAAGTTGAACTCAGGTCCTCCTAACTCCTAGGCTAGTGCTCTGTTCACTGTGCCACCTAGCCGCCCAAGACTCATTTTTCTAAGCCAAAATCTGGCCTCAGAAACTTACTAGCTGTATGACCCTGGGCAAGTCACTTTTCCCCATTTGCCTCAGTTTCCTCACCTGTAAAATGAGCTGGAAAAGGAAATGGCAAACCACTCTAGTGTCTCTGCCAAGAAAACCCTGAATGTCATTAAGAGTCAGGCACTGAAACCACTGAAGAACACAAAGGGGTAAGATACACAAGCAGAAGTTTCAGTGTCTTAGGGTGTGAGAGCTCCCTCCACAGGTGGATCTCAGCCCCTCTCTAAGGTAAGCTTAGAGTTGCCCAAGGCACAGAATATGTGGTTTTATGTGTAGTAAGTAGAGATACAAAGAAAGGTTTAAAAAAAAAAACCCACAAAACAGTACCTACCCTCAAGGAACTCACATTCCAGTGGGGGAAATAACATCCTAACAACTATGTACTTACAAGATAGATGGAAAGTCAATTGGAAGTAATCTCAAGAAGGAAAGTCCCATTGAGGACCAGGAGGTGGGGGGGAGGGCTCTCTAGACTGTGGGACTTGAGTGGAGTCTAGAAGGAACCCAGAAGGCAGAAGAATAATCCAGGTAAGAGAGAAAGCCAGAGAAAATGCAGGTAATCTGGAAATGGTATGTTGTGTTGGAGGAAATGCAAGAAGGCCGGTGTCATTGGATGGTGGAATAGACAGAGGGGAGGAAAGTGTAAGACCCGAAAGGAAGATGGGGCCGGGTCGTTGCTGCTCTTTCCTGGGTTTGACTCCCACATTTGATGCTTTCTACCCGCGTGACCTTTAAAAGTCAAACGGAGGGTTTTATATTTGATCCTGGAGGTAAAAGGGAACCACTAGAATTTAGTGAGCAGAGCAGGGACATAGTCAGACCTGAGAGCTGGGAAGAGCGCTTTGACCAGAGAGTGGAAGATAGAGTAGAGACAGGGAGACCCATCAGCAGGGCACTGCAAGAGACCAGGCCCGAGGTGACAAGGACCTGCACAAGGGTGTGGCAGTGTCAGGGGAGAGGAGGAAAGGATGAATGAGAGATGTTGCAAAGAACAGGACATGGTAACAGAGTAAATGTATGGCATGAGGGAAAGTTAGGAATCAAGGATGAATTGGGAGCCTGGGTGGCTGGGAAGATAGTGGTGCCCTTGACACAAAAGGTAGGGGGAAAAAGAGGAGGTTATATGAAACCAAAATGGAGGGGGAGGGTCTCAAATAACAGAGCAGACTTAGGGAAGGTAACATGAAGAAATTGGGGTCCAAATGGGGCAGCTAGGTAGTACAGTGGATAAAGCGCTGTGCCTGTAGTCAGGAGAACCTGAGTTCAAATCTGACCTCAGATACTTCCTAGCTTTGTGACTCTGGGCAAGACACTTCACCCTGTTTGCCTCAGTTTCCTCGTCTGTAAAATGTACTGGAGAAGGAAATGACAAACCACTCCAGTAACTTTACCAAGAAAACCTCTAAAGGGGTCTCAAGGAGTCAGACATGACTAAAAATGACTGAACAACAAGTGGCATTCAAATAGGGGGGCTTATAGAATAGGGATGTGGGAAGAAAGAAATGTCACCTCCCTTTCTCCCTGGTAGAATGAAATTACTTGAGGACAGGAACTGTATCCTTTTTTCCATTTGCACCTCAAGCATCTAAGTAGGCCTTATTCAACATTGTTGAATTACTAGACTCCACCCTGGCCCAGTGACCACAAAAAGTTCCCCCAGTTTGATTCCCAAAAGGCCTTTAAGCAGTTAGAATTTATGTATGACTTTATCTCCTGGGCAGAAGCCAGCTTCTCCCCACAAATTGTGAAGGGTGAGATGGAGTGGCCCTTCATTAATACCTATCTTGTCTTGATGGATATTCTGCAGAAAATGGACTTGGAGGGGGCTACTGGGTGACCCCTCAGATAGGGAGACAATTCAAGGCAGAAGAGCTAGTTGACACAGGTCTAAGGGAGGCCCAGGAGCTGGGAGGAGATGTCCTTGAAAAGCATCAGACTCAGTGCTGTGGCTGGAAGTATGGACTTCTGGGGTGAAGCTTGGCTACTGAGTCATTATGTGGTCTCAGAGAAGCCTCCACCCCTCCCTGGACCTCAGTTTACCTCTTCAATAAAATGAGATATATTATTCCAATCACTTACATACCCTCCAAAAACACCCAAGGAAAAGGGTGAGGAGTGGAGAGTATTGTCAGCCAGGCTAAGTGATTTGAGATCTTCAAATGAAAAGGGTTTGAGCAACATTAAGAATTGTGTTGTCACTGATTTCTATGGTGCAGGGAAATAGAGGATTCAGATTCTGTGACCATCACCTTTGTTTCCCCACCTTTACCCTCAATTAGCTGCCTACACCTGGATAGAACATTTAATTTCTTCCTTATCCCCAAAGGTGGCTTGAAGCTGCTAACATCACCCTTATCAAACTGAGAACTGTGAGAGCCTCCTAGTGTCTGCACAGCTACCGGGTTGGGAGAGTAGGGTGGGGTGGGGTGGGGGTGGCACAGCCCCAACCAGTCTGTCCATTGGTCTAGATGATGTAACACTGGGAAGTGACCACCCCCAGGGCTCATTCTTCTCCCACAGAATCACCATCTCATGCCTGGCTGGCAAGAGCATGGGACATGCCAGGGGGATGAGTGAGCTGGCAATGGCCAGATTATTTCTGCTACTGTCCAAGCGAAGGGATCTTTCTTGGAGCAATAGGCTTGAAAGGAATAAGGAAGGGAGGGAAAAGGGAGGAGGAAATAGAGGAAGGGATTGGCAACTCTCTTCCTTTCCTTCTCTCTCCATCTCCACTCCAATCATATTTATAACTCTCTCATTTCTCATTTGCCTGATAAAAGTAATTCCTTATGAGATACTTAAGAACCATGGTAAAGACTCCTTGAGGAGGAAACCTGTTCAGAGATAGGGTATGTGGGAAGGCAAGGGTGGAGTGGGAATTCTACCTGCCTCCCACTGAGGTATCTGCTTCTCTCCACACTCTTCCTCAGGGTTTCTTTCCTCAGATTTTCCCTTCCCCATCTCATCATCTAATGAGATTCTTTTACTCTGCCCACACCCAGTTATATTTTCTTAATTATTCCTATGATTTTTTCTGAAGTATTCCTAGGATTTAGAAGGGCCCTTACAGATCCTCTGGCCTAACATATGTCTTTTTATAGCTGATGAAATGGGCCCATAGAGAAGTGGCTTGTCCAAAGCCATGCAGGTAGCAAGGAGTAGGATTAAGATTCAAGTTCAGAGTCTTCTCACTAGAGATCCATTGTTTCCTTCCCAGTTCTTGCAGTTTCCTGCAAGAAGCCTGTCCTGACTACCCCACACCTGTCTTTGCTCCCTCTCCTCCCCTTCTCACCCCCTCCCACTCCCAGGTGCATGGACTGATCTGGAGAGTTCTGCATAATTCCTGTGCTTGTCTATGTGTGTATACATGTGGGGGGGCATGGAAAATCTCTGTCTGCATTCTTAGTGGATGTTCTATCTCCTTCTTTCCCCTCTCCCTTCTCCATCAAATTGAGAGCTACCTAAGGGAAGGAATCAGAGCCATAAACTATTTCCAGATGCACCTGTGACATATTTCATTGGGGGAGAAATAGTAATGAGGACTGTTTCACCTGTGCTGAAGTCCTGGCACTTCCCCCTCCAAGATGCCAGTGCAAATGGAACTGTCTTTGTCAACACCCTGTGCCCTCAACCTGTTTGCACCCTCTGAATCCAGAGGACCTCAAGGCAAGGAACAGGGAGGGAAGAAGTCCTCTCCCTAGGAAATTATTCCCCACACAATGTCAGTGTTCTAGGACAGTGCTCTATTCACCCCAGCTAGTTATATTTCTAGCAGGGATTTTTATCTCTCCAATCAGATCTTTCCCATCAAACTGGATATTGCATAAAGCCGAAGAATATGTTGTTCTTTCTCAGCATCTGTCACTCCAAGCCTTCAGCAAATAGACGACTCAGAAAGAGGTTTAATTTCTCAATGATAGACCAAGACCAGAGCCTAGGAAACTGCTCAGACCTCTACCATTGTGAGAACTTTCCCTACAGAGAGAAGGGAGCAGTAGTTGAATCTAGATGGCCAGCATGTTACCCACCATCATCGGGAAAACGTGGTAGAAACGGGTGGCAACAAGGAAGACAAATAGGATAAACCAAGAGAGAGAGGGAGAGACAGAGAGAGACAGAGACAGAGACAAAGACAGAGACAGAGAGGGGGGAGAGGAGAGAGAGAGAGAGAGAGAGAATTGAGAATTTCCCTGGACACATACTGTGGCAAACAACCCTCTCTCCTGAGTCAGGCCTGAGGCAACTGCTGTTAGAAAAGGCATCGAAGGAGAAAGAACACAAGGCCCCCTCCCTGCACCTGGTCCCCAGGATTCCCCAAGGGAACAGCCTCAGGAAACTCTCTGGATCCTGGAAGGAGGGGCTGGGTGCCTCAGAGACAAAGGAGCAGCTGGGGGCAATGCCCAGGGTAAAGGGAAGCTCTTTCACTTCGAGCCCTGGGGATGATAGGTGCAGAGCTAGGTGTATCTATGCCTCACTGCTACCCAGATATTCCACTCCCCCCATACTCTCTGGGCAAAAATGAGAGTCTTCTCTGTTCTGTCCTTATCCTCTTTCCTCATCCCCTCTCCCCACCCAGGACAGCCAGGATCTTCGTCAACCTGACTGGGATTTAGCTCCCTCACTCAACAATCATTAACTAAGTACCTACTATGTGCCAGGCAGGCGCTGTACTAATTACTGGGGCATAGGAAAGAATTTAAACAGTCCCTGACTTTAAGGAGCTCACATTGTACCAGGGAGGATAGCATGCACACAAATAAACCCGTTCAAAACAAATCCAAGGGAATTTTTTTTGGGGGGGGGGGACTTCTATCACCTCTCCCTACTCTGTTGGTCTCTTGTGCCTCTGAGCCCCACACAGGTTTTCCCCTCTTTCCCAACCCTAGATTATCTTTTCCTCCACCTTCCATTCCAACCCTATTGTACATCTCCTTCCTGCCCTCCTGCCTATCCTGACCCTTTAGTCCCTAAGTGTGCAAATGAATGGGAGTACAGATGAGGGATGCCCCAACATGGAGGGTACACCCATAAAAAGCCCAGTTCAAGCCAGGAAGGAAGGCTGCCTATGAATAGGAGTATGTGAATGTAGTTGAAGGTTTGCCCGCCTCCAGTGGAATATCCAGGGAGGAAAGTTTAGAAAGAGAAGTGAAAGAAAAGAATAGTGAAAAATCATGAAGATTAGGCTAAAGGCATAGAGGCAAAAGCCAACTCTTCCTGGAGAAAAGTTTGGAACATCAGTGCTTTGGCCACCATTTTGGGGAATCTGGGAAGTGACCATGAAGGAGGGCTCTCATGGAGGGCCATAGAATTTAGAGCCTGGAGGGAAAGGACAGAGAGGAGATCTGTGAAATCGTTGAGTCTCCCCCACCTTTTAGGGGAAAGATCACACAAATTGGATCAGCTAGGATTCAAACCTCCATCGCTTGATTCCCAATCCAGGGTTCTTTCTCAGATTATGCGTCTGTCTAGCCCACTGACTCCCACCCATCTCCAGCAGAAGCCTCAGATTCTCTTACCACCCTACCCAGAATGAATTGCTAACCTGACCCTAAATAGGTATGGGTGACAGAGGGACAGCTGGATCCTCCCCTTTCGACATAGGCCCCTCTGGAGAATGGTCCTGGAACAATAGGGTCCTGTGTGCCCGGGCTTTTCTCCCCTCCCCAGCTCTCCCTGCCTCATCCCCTCCTCTCTTCTCCTTTCCCCTCCCCTTCCTCTGCCTGTAAGCCCATCATTGTCCCAGCCACCACCCTCTCCCTCCCGAAAGCTGCTTTCAATTTAGACGCCTCCAACAAGCGGGTGCTGCCCGCAGGGGGGCCTATCTGACCACGGTGGGAGAGAGCCTCTGTAATTTCCGAAGGGAGCTGACCGGCTCAAACGTGGCCCTGAGATGTCCCAACCGCAAGGCCCCAGCACCAGAGACGGCGCCGAGACAGCCATGCCCGGGTCGTGGGAGTTCTGCCATCCCTCCTCCTCCTCCTCTCCCCCCACCCCGAGTCTCGACCTTTCCCTCCTTCAGAGTTCGGCTCCACAGCCTCCTCTCTCAGAAAGCCCCATCAGGCTCCCCTCCCTTGGACCCTTCTCCATCCACAGCCCCCTGCTCCATCTACTGAACCCTGCCTTGGCTGTGTCTCCCCGCCTTGACCCTGGAAGCCCTCCCCCAGGGCTAGGACTGTATCTGACCCATCAGACTGGGGTGGCACTCCCTGAGGACAGAGGCCATGTCAAAGGATTTCAAGCTGTAAGGAATTTTAGAGATCATTTCATCCAATACCCTCTTTACAGAGGTACAAAAAAGTAAACTGATCCTCAGGTAGTGAGTAGCAGAGTTAAGGTTTGAGCCTCCCAATCTGGGACCCCCCCCCCCCAGGGCAGGATGCTTCCTGCCTCCCCTGCATCTCCCTCCCACCCCCAGTACAGGTTTGTTTCCAGAGGATATTGAGGAAGAGGTAGTGAGGCTATGGGGCCCAGAATCTTTCTCAGTTGCATTCCAATCCCTCTTTGGGATTTTAAGAGACAAGGGGATGGCATCAGAGATCCCAGATTCCTTGTTTATTCCGATGAAGTCTGGAGGAAAGGGACTGGCCTCTGTAGGATTAGCAGATGAGGTTCCCAATATGCTTTGCCCCCAAGGCAGAAGGCCAAGTTGCTTGGAGTAGGAGGGTGGGAGGGGGATTCTCAACAATATTCTATGGTTTGGATCCTTGCATGGGTTTTCACTGGGAATATTGTAATTTGATTCATGTTTAAGGAGGAGCAATAGGGATTTGTGGAATAAGGAAGAGGACAGAAGAGGGGACAGACCAGGTCTAATCAGATCCTTAGATTCTTAATAACCACACACAGGGCAACTACCACAGGAGGGAAGGGAAGCAACAAGAACGGATTCCTGAGACGCTGCTAGTGGTAGTTGGGAGGGGAGGAGGCCAAGGAAAGGTTCTCCAGAATAGAGGGATGCCCAGGGGAGGATTTCAGAGGAGCTTTCAGAGTTTAGAGATTATCCAGGAGCTGGGTTGGGGAGGGCCTGGGCCTTGCCCCAAAGAGTCAGGGGTAGCATGACATGGGGGAGGTGGCTTCCTCCCGTAGAGGTCTTCGGAGCCTTCTTCCACACACCCCTATCTCTGATCTTTGGGCCTTTGAAGTCCCACAAAAGCATCTATCTTCCCCCACTAGCTCCCAGCTTCTGTCTCCAAGACATTTCTCTCCTGAGGCCCAGCCTACCTATTCTTCTTAACTGTGTTTGCCCGGAGCCTCAGAATTCCCAGCGGGGCTCTCCATCTAGAACAGGCCCTGCATTTTACAGATGGGAACACTGAAGTCACTGCCAACAGTCATAGAGGCAGTGTGTAACCCAATCTACATTTGAACTCATGACTCTGCATCCAGCATTTATCTTCAGGTTGGGACAATGAGAAAGCAGCCCAAGACAATGGAAAAAAGCATCAAGTAACTACAAAATGTAAAGGAAAATAAGTTTCAAAGTCATCAGAACACAGATCAACGCAATGGTAGATCCTGACTCCAGATCCTCCTCTTTGGAGCAACAGTAGATTATGGATACAGAGTGTCAAATAGAATCAATTTGTTGGCTTAATTTGATTAACTGTACTTTGCTATAAGGGAGGGTTCTATTGGGGAAGGTACTGGTAAATAACACCTGAAAATCATTATTAAAAAGGAAGGAAAAAAGGAGGGAGAGAAGGAAGAAAGGAAGGAAAGAAGGAAGAATAGAGGGAGGGAAGGAAGGAAGGAAGGAAGGAAGGAAGGAGGGAGGGAAGAAAGAATAAAAAATCAAAATGAAAGGGAACTAACCCAAACTTTGCCCTCTATTGGTTCTGTGAGCTACATGGACTGTGCATGTCCAGGGGAAAGGAAATAGGTCTCTGTTGATCCTGAACCCTTTTCCCACTTGGGTATTTTTAAGTCCAAGTGATGCTATGGCTATACATGTCCCTGAACAGGGGGTGGGGAAATATATTTATATCTACATACATATTCATACATGTAAAGTATATATGTGTATGTATGTGTGTATATGTATATGCACACACATATGAAAACCCCCAAAGGTCTATATAGCTATTGTTTAGCAAAATCCTTCCTCAGGGCAAGGAAAAGGATAAGTTGACTTCGAAAAGGTCATAGGACCATTGCATTAGAGCTGAAAAGGCCTTAGAGTTCATCTACTCCAAGCTCTTTGCTTTTCAAATGAAGAAATTGAGGACCAGAGTGGTTAAGTGACTTGTCCAAAGATTCAAGGGTAATAAATAAGAGCAGAGATGTGGCACTCTGAGAATAGTTAGTGGGACTTGAAAACAGTGCCTGAGTTCAAATACCACCTGAGACACTTACTAGTTGTGTGACCTTGGGCAGGTCACTGAACATATCTGGGCCTCAGTCTCCTCATCTGTAAAATGGGGATACTGATAGCACCTCTCTCTCTCTTCTCTCTCTCTCTCTCTCTCTCTCTCTCTCTCTCTCTCTCTCTCAGGGTTGTGAGGATCAAATGAGTTTTTGCAAACTTTAAAGTGTTAAGTGTTTAAAGTATAATTGTTAGCTATTCATGATCATTAAGTGACAGATAGGATTCAAACCCAGTTTCTCTGACTCTGAATCCAGAGCTCTCTATTCCACTTACTCTACTTTTTTAGATCAGGGGCCATTTCTTCCTTTACTACTTTTTCTTCATTCTCCCCTGAAATCCTTGGCTGAGGAGATTCAGCCCTAAATTATACTGTCTGACTTCTTTGGATCACCACTCATGCCTACTGTGGAATTATCCAGGTCTTATACTCACTTTGGCCTCACAAGCTTTGATAGGGAAGACTCAGGCTGAGGGAATACAGAGGAAAGGGCTTGTGGAGCTAGACAGGATAGTCCAGGGCCCTGCTTGGTCAGGGCCCTTCAGTCCTTTGCCCCCCTTCCCCCACAGTCCTTTCCCATCCTGACTTTCACCTCCTGAGAGAGCCCAAAAAATCCCTACCCTGGGTTCTGTGGCAAAACCAATCAAGGTTAATTGCCAGGGAGGGACCCCACACTGAGACCACCCCACCCTCCTGGCCCAGCCTGAGCTCTGTCCTGGGCTGTGGAAGGAGGTGACAAGAGACCTGCCTTCTCCTTCCACTGAACCATAGGGATGGGAGGCATGTCTGGTTTTGCTTTCCTTTCACCTTAGGGATACAGCTGTTCCACCTTGAGCTGGAGGACAAAAGATTTCCCCCCCCCCCCCAGCCCAGTGCCTAGGGCATCCTTAGGCACCCTCCCCCTTCCACCAAGGGGCTGGTCCCAGGAATGCAGGATATGCCCTGTAGGATCCCAAACCATTACATGGGGGTGGGGAAAAGGAGAGCAAACCAAAGTCCAGCCTGGACCTCCTTCTTGCTCAGGGTTAACAACTAGGGCTGAAACATGCCTACACAATTGATGGGGAATCTAGGTCTCTCCGGGCTAAATTTCACCTTGGTGTCTGGTATAGACCTGAGCTCAGAGATGGGTGGATTTCTGGGATGTGGCAAGAGAGCTCCTGTCCTACCCATCAACACCAATCCCTGTTCTGAAGCCCTGCTTTCTCTTCAATCAAACCCATCTCTCCCTTCCAGCTCTGGCCTATGAGTCTCTAGTCCATCCCTTCAATTTTACAGATGAAAAGCAAAAGCCCCAAGAGGCACTTAGGTGCCCAAGTGGATAGAAGGGCTGAGACTGGAGTCAGGAAGACCTAAGTTCAAATTCTACCTCAGACACTTACTAGCCATGTGACCCTAGGCAGGTCATTTAACCTTGACTAGCAAGGTTAAATGGGGATTTAACTGCAAAATGGGGATTAAAAACAGCACATAGAGTGTTATGAAGGTCCAATGAAATAGCTTATACAAAAAGGTGGGCCAGCCTTAAAGAATTATATTGATGTTGGATTTAATATTGTAAACTCCTACAAGGCAGGAGCCGGCTTTTACCCCTGTTTGTATGTCAGTACTTAGCACAGTTCCCGAAACATAGTAGGTACTTGATGTTGTCGTTGCTGTTCAGTCTAACATCTGACAACTAGCCCTGAGTTAGTTGTTAAACATTTACCTACCAGCACACTGCTAAGTTGGGGACAGTCAACAGGCAGCAAGCATTTCATCGTTTCTGTTGAGGTTGTTTCAGTTGTGTCTGAATCTTTGTGACCCCATTTGGGATTTTCTTAACAAAGATACTGTAGCGGTTTTCCATTTCTGTCTGCAACTCATCTGACAGATGAGGAAACTGAGGCAAACAGGGTTAAGTGATTTGTTCAGGGTCACACAGCTAGTTAGTATGTGAGGTCACATTTGAACTCAGTTTTTCCTGAATCTAGGCCCAGCACTGTCAACTTTACCACCTAGCTATTAGGTAGGTACTTAATTGTTTATTGTTTATTGATTGATTTGACTGACCACACAATTATTATCATCATTCCCTCTCCCAGGACATCTTTCCTGGTTGACGTGAACTGATTGCTTTTTATCCCGTATATTCCTTAGCTTCTTATAAATGTTCTGAAGTCATCAAATCAGACTCAAAGCTAGAGAAGACTAGGGGTCACCTAGTCCAGCTTTCTCATCTTACAGAGAACACCCATCCTCAGAGAGAGGAAGTCACTAGCCCAAGGTCATGTGGCAAGTTAGTGGCCAAACTTCTAAATCAGGGATTTGAACCCAGACCTTCCAAATTCAAATCCAGCACTTTTAATATCTCTTCCTGGCAATCTCTCCCACTGAACTGAACTATGAGAGTCCTGAGAGCTCTTTCCTCTCTTTTCTCCCTCCTACAGTGCCCAGCACCAGGTCTGGTGTGTGTGTGTGTGTGTGTGTGTGTGTGTGCATGTGTGTGTGTGTGTGTGTGTGTTTGTTTGTGTGTGTGTATGTGTGTGAGTGTATGTATGTGTGTATGTCTGTGAGAGGGTGTGTATGTGTGTCGGTGAGAGTGTGTGTTAGTATGTGCATATGTATGAGTGTTTGTGAGAGTATGTGTGTGAGTGTGTATATGTGTGAGAGTGTGTGTGAATATGTGAGTATGTGTATGTGTGTCTGTGAGAGTGTGCGTATATATGTGTGTGAGTGTGAGTGAGAGAGAGAGAGAGAGAGAGAGAAAGAGTGTGTGTGTGAGTGTGTGTGTGTGTGTGTGTGTGTGTGTGTGTGTATAGGGTACTCAATCTTGGGTGGCAGATGAGCTTGTGAGGCTGCTTCCTCTTGACACCAGTTTTCTTGGTCCCAGGCCATCGTAGACTTGGAGTTGGTTGTGGGAACTAGGCCGTGGGTCTCTAATTTGCCTCTGCAGCTCACTGTCTGGGGCAGAGGATGCATGGAGGAGTGCGCCAATGGGGAACAGGGGGCTTTCTCCAGAGCCATTCCCAAGTGTAAACAGAGGTCAGTCCCTCATCCCCCACAGAGGTGCCAAGGTGGTAGTTAGATTGGAAGAGGTGGGGGGTAGAGGGGGTGGCCTGGAAGGATGGGGGTTGGGGGTAGCCATTATCCCTGAGAGCTAAGCTGATGAGATGTGTGGTCTGCAGGCAAATGGGTGGTTTGTAGGTGGTCTTGGGAATGAATAACTGAGTGTTTGAGGGGGGGGGAGAGAGAGAGAGAGAGAGAGAGAGAGAGAGAGAGAGAGAGAGAGAGAGAGAGCTGAACACAGATGCAAGGATGTAGAGAGGAAAGGGAAGAAGAGAGGGGAGAGACATCATGGGGGTCTGGGTTTAGCCCTTCCTACCCAGTATTTCCCCCCCTAGTTCAGCAATCCTAGTGATAACTAAAGTTGTATTCACCATCCATTCCACTGGGCCCCTATCCATGCTCCAGGAGTGGAGCCGGAGGTAGGGAGAGGGGGTGGGATGTAAAATATGTGAGGACTCAATCTGTGTCTGTCCATATGGTGTCTATGGATTGTCTGAGTTGTGGCAAGGGTGAAGATGGGAAGGTCTTTTTTTAAGTTACCTGGTTCAGCTCCAGGCTAATTCCAAGCCAGTCCCGTGCCACTGACATGCCAGTCACAAAGTCAAGTTGGAACAATATGGAACAGAATGGGGGAGGAACTCTATAGAACAGTATGGGAGGAGGAGCACTATGAAACAGGATGGGAGGAGGAGCACTACAGAACAGGATGGGAGGAGGAGCACTATGGAACAGGATGGGAGGAAGAGCACTACAGAACAGGATGGGAGGAGGAGCACTATGGAACAGTATGGGGGAGGAGCACTATGGAACAGTATGGGGGAGGAGCACTATGGAACAGTATGGGGGAGGAGCACTATGGAACAGTATGGGGGAGGAGCACTATGGAACAGTATGGGGGAGGAACGCTATGGAACAGTATGGGGGAGGACCACTATGGAACAAGATGGGGGAGGAGCACTATGGAACAGTATGGGAGGAGGAGCACTATGGAACAGCATGGGGAGGATCACTATGGAACAGGATGGGGGAGGAGCACTATGGAACAGTATGGGAGGAGGAGCACAATGGAATAGTATGGGGGAGGACTACTATGGAACAGGATGGGGAGGAGCACTATGGAACAGTATGGGAGGAGGAGCACTATTGAACAGTATGGGGAGGAGCACTATGGAACAGTATGGGGGAGGAGCACTATGGAACAGGATGGGAGGAGGAGCACTATGGAGCAAAAAGACACCCTGGGGCTGATTTCCCAGAAGCAATAATGGATAGAATCCTGAAGAGCTCAGTTCAAATCCTGCCTGGGAACTTTTTAGCCAGGTAACCTAGGGCAAATCCTCTGCTTTCTCATCTGCAGCATGAGGGGTTGGATTGATGACCTCTCAGGTCCCTTCTGATTCTCAGTCTATGACCCTATGATTTTTTCCCCAGCTCACTTGTACAACCCAAACCCCACTGCTGATAGCTCTTGGTCTCCAGCTTCCATCCTAGGAGGAAGCAATTAGGGATTAGGAAGATTAGATGCTGAGGAGAGAAAAGAAGCTGAGGAGGTTGGCATATTTGAGGAGTGGCCACCCAGCAGGAACCTGGGACTAGGATCTCCTCTGTCCTGTCATTCCCTGTGATACCAGAGAAATCATTCATCTGTTCTTGACCTCAATTTCCACATTTGTCCTCCTGTAGGGACGGAGAAGGAAGGGGAAAGAAGAATCAACCATATGTCCCTATATATAGTTCCACTCAGGGGCAGTTAGATGGCTCAGTGGATAGAGCAACAACCCTGGAGTTAGGAGGACCTGAGTCTGAGGACCAGATACTTAACTAGCTGTGTGACTCTGGGCAGGTCACTTAACCCCAATTGCCTCCAAAAGAAATTTTCTGCTCACCATTGGGAAGTTTTGCCGTTGGTCTCACTGACTTCCTCTGGCTCCATCTAGTCAAAGCCCTCTTCTGCTAATCCCCTCCTGGAAATCTCCATCCTTCATCCTCCTTCACCTTTCTTATATTCACCCAGAAACCTTCATCAATCTCCTTTCTGTTCTAGGTGCTTTTCACAGACAGAATTTTCTTCTACCTTCTCAACCAAAATTTTGCTCAGACACAGTTGTAAGGAACCTAGAGAGGCTGAACTGTGAACATCTGGGTGAACAGAAGGCTATTCCTCTTGTAAACACAACATCAGTGTGTTATCAGAGTGGGGATATAACTGGAGGAACCCTGGGAAAGGGAGATCATAGGGAAGAAGCAGTCTAGGGTGGTCATGCCAGGATTGTCTCATCAATCTGGGTCATCTTCCTGTAGGCAGTATTGTCTGAAACAAAGAGATGGAGAATCCAGGTTTTGAATCCGGCTCCTGACACATACTAGCAATGTGACTGACCGTGGGTAAATTTCATGGTTTTACAGTCAGAGGGCCCAGGTTCAAATCCTGGTTCTGCTCCTTTCTGGGTGATCGCGGACGGGTTACTTAAACTCAGTAAGCTTCAGTCTTATCATCTGAAAAATAAAGTCGGTTGGATTAGATGACCTCCGTAGTCCCTTATAGCTCTATCTAGGCTCCTATGTCTTTATTTTTCTGGGCCTCAGTTTTCTCATATGTAAAATAGGAATAATAATACATGCATTACTGATATCACAGGATTTCTGTAAGAAAATGCCCTCTAGGAAAAAATGGAGTGGCTAGGTGGCAAAGTGAATAGAGCACTGGTCCTGGAGTCAGGGGGACCTGAGTTCAAATCCAGCCTCAGACACTTAACACTTTACAGCTATGGGACCTTGGGCAAGTCACTTAACTCCAATTGCCCTGCCTTCCTCCCTCCAAAAAAAAGGAAGAAAATACCCTGTAAAGCTTAAAGAGGGTAATATAGGTTGTTATCTTGATAATAAACAAGGATTTCAGAGTGTAGAAGGATAGGAGAGAGGTCAGTGAGAAGACTCTTGGACTCTGAGCAAAGGACAGAATTGTGACCCCTGGAGTGTGGTTAACCTTAGGTGGGGTTGTGAAAACGGGGAAGGGGAGCCCAATTTTACAAGGTGGTACCCAGCCCTGGCTGAAGGGCACACTCCTACCACCTGCGCCCCTCCCTACATGCCAGATGGTGTCTGACCCTGCCTGCAGATTCTCCATCTCTGTGCTCAGCAACTAGTCATCTTTTTATCTTGTTTGTTTGTTTGTGTGTGTGTGTGTGTATGTGTGTGTGTGTGTGTGAGAGAGAGAGAGAGAGAGAGAGAGAGAGACAGAGACAGAGACAGAGACAGAGACAGAGAGACAGAGAGACAGAAAGAGACAGAGAGGGGGAGAGAGAGAGAGCCCAAGACATGATTCCCTAATGGTAAAAGTGATAGAATGTCATAAGTCACTCAAGGAGCATCTATACGGCATTTCAGGTTTTGCAAAACACTTTGTCGAGATCTCCTTCAATACTCACAACAATAGTGGGAGATGGGTGCTATTATTATCTCCATTTTACAGATGAGGAAACTGAGACAGATACAGGTTAAGTGACATGCCCAAAGTCACACAGTCAGCAAGTGTCTGAGGCCCAGTTGGGTCCACATCTTCTTAACTTCAGGTCTGATGCTCTAATCACTGCACCACCTGGCTGCATCCTAGAAAAAGAAACAACCATTCCTTTTGGATACTTTAGCTCATTATTGCCTACATGGAAGCAGGGGGATGGACATGATAAACGTGAGGCTAATTCCTTTAGGGTTCAGTGAATATTAATATATTCTAATTTTATTATTCATTTTTTACTAATTGATATTCAGTGAAAATAATTGCAATAAGGATTTAAGTGAGATAGTTTATATGTTAAACCTTCTATTTTACAGATGAGGAAACTGAGGCTCAGACTAACAAAATGTAGAAGTCTGAATGCAGGTCTCCTGGGTGTAAGTTCAGGGCTCTCTCCTGTATCGTGCTTCCTCTGAGTTCTATCCCCTCGCTTGGTTCTGCCTCTCCTGTCTCCTTGTTTGTCCTTGGCCGGTGCCTCTGCATCCTGAACGTACGGTCCTCTTACCAGACGAGCAGCAACCTGATGGTGGGAAGCATTTCTCTCACTTTTTCAGGATTTTGGCATCCCACTGCATCCAGGGGAACTTGTCTGTTACAAGTAGACAAAGAAAAGGTCAGATAAAGAGAATCCTGTGACTTTAAAAGAGCAGGATTCTAGAGGCAATTAGGTGGCTCAGTGGATAGAGCACTGGCCCTGGAGTCAGAAGGACCTGAGTTTAAATCGGATCTCACATACTTACTAGCTGTGTGGCCCTGGGCAAGTCACTTAAATCGATGGATGGATGGATAGATAGATAGATAGATAGATAGATAGATAGATAGATAGATGGATGGATGGATGGATGGATGGATGGAAGGAAAGATAGATGGATAGATGTATAGATAGATATACATAAATATATGTATGTGTGTATACATACATACATATATATATATATATATATATATATATATATATATATATATACACACACACACACACAGAGCAGGATTCTGAGAGAGTGAGACAAGATATTCTGGGCAGAAATTTCAGGGCTGGGGGTTTAGATGTCTAGGTCTTATTCTCAGATCTGTCTCTAAACTCCAGCCTGATTCCAAGAGCAAGAGTTGGTGCTTAGAAGCAAAGTGCTTAGAGATCAGCTTTCCCTCAGACTTCTCTAAAAGCCCAGGGTCATTTATTCAGTTAGGAGTTAGGGTCCTGGGGCTGATACGCCTGAGGGGATGTGCTCTGGAATATTTTGGTTTTTATTTCAGTTCAAGCTAAGATCTTTCTGCAGGAGTGAGGCGAGGAAGGGAAAACTGCAGGTCTAGGAAAATTCTGGTTTCCTAACAGATCCTAACAAAGACCTAGGCCTGATGGGAGTCGCAAGATTTACACTCAAGAGCATTAACTGGGAGGTGGGTGCCCACTCCCATCTCCTCTCCCACTGGACCTATGTTTCTGGACAATCTACACCTGCTCAGCTGCTTTCATGTTGCAAGGCACTGGCTACACCTGCTCAGCTGTTTCTTCATGCATAGGTGGTGTCTACATCTGCCGGGGGTGGGTCTGCATGTCTGAGAGGCAGCTATACTTGCTTACCCCTGAGAGGTGAGCTGGGGAACTCCCTTTCTGGGCTCTACAGATATTTGACCTGTTGATCTGAATGTTACCAGCCTAGATGTCTGCGGGGATACATCCTCATTCATCCAGTCTGCCCTTCCTGGGAAGGAGAAGGAAACATTCTCCCACTCTTACACACCACCCCAACCAATTCCTTTTCTTTTGTGGGGGCATGGGGGGGAGACACCCCAAGGAAATCTTGAAATTTGAATGGGGGAGAGAAGTTCAGCATTAAATGTTCCCATACCCCATCCCACCCCTCAACACACACTCAGTGCTCCTCCCACCTCCCTGACCATATTAACCTCTTCCTTCCCTTTGTGCCCAGGGCAGGATTAGTTAGGAACCAAGAGCTGTTAATGGTGGGGTTGGCTCATGGGACCAGCAGGGGAAGCAAGAAGAAAGTAGTGGGGTTGCTTAGACCCAGGCCAGAAGAATATCCTCAGGGGAGAAGGAGGGGGAAGGGGTACTCAGTGGGTGGCTTAGGAACTATTGATAAAGTGGTCTCTGACCACAGGAGACACCAACATCCGGACTCCCAGTGGCTAATGCAACTGGGAGGGAAAACCCATAGCCCCTCCTCTTTGCAGCCTTACCCCTAAGCTTCACCGAACCGCATTCCCATTGGGCAGCTGCTGATTGGCTGGGCTGAGGCACGGGTGGCCAGAACTCATGTGAACCCCCCTCAGAACATCTGGTTCCCTAAGACGGGGCACCTTGGGTGGTGGGCATTTTTATATGACCGAAGACACAAACTTGTCTGGGGAAATCAGTTGGCAAATTTTTTTAAAGGATTTTGTGTGATCACTTTATTCATTCCTCTGTCCCCAGGTCAGATCTCACTAAAATCCCACCAGGCAGAGCAGCATGTTCCATTCCCCGCCCTCCCCCCC